>JBBBDQ010001472.1:0-40000 GCA_037127315.1 Ascarosepion bandense
AAACAAAGAATGAGATTAAAATAACCCAGTAAATTTATGAAATGTTATGCTAATTATTAATATTTTTATTATGCATTCTTCATAATAATTAGTAACAAAAAAAGGTAAAAATATCTAATTTAATTTTTACATAACTGTAGATGTTATAACTAAGTATCTATTTTTGTACATGTCAATGTATTTATGCAATATCTTGAAGAGAAAAGACTTTCAGTTTCAGGAATATTTTGTGGCCCTGAATAGGGCAGTGTTGTTTTTTTAATTGGCTATTCAATCCTCCTAATTGCTTAGCTACTTTTCCAGGTTCAGCTCTTGCATCACATATTGGGCACCAACTTCAACTTAATACTTATCAAATTGATAGTAGTATAGCAGGTATCTCTTCTCTTATTTCATTTGTAGTGAGAGGTAGTAGGATTCCGTAGTAGGTTAACGGAATTTGGCCTTGTGGGAAGATAGCCCACTATAATTCATAAAAGATTATAAATTCAAGAAAGGCAATTTTGAGTGTAAGATAACATTTATACATATATACATTTCAATTAATGTTTTACAATTAAAACAATACTTGGAATAAAGGTCCAACGAAGTTAGAAAGAGTTTATGGCGGATAATAATGAGCTGAAGGAGATAAAAGAATGTTCAAGGAAGATATAACGCTGAAAGGTAAAAAGCTTGGTAGTATGATTAACGTTCGTTATCAAGTTGCCGTTTCTAAGGTCAGTAAGTTGGTTTATGGAATGTCTTAGAAAAGGTCAGTTAGTACTTTGAGAACAGGGCAGGAAGAAGGAGGCGAACATAGTAGCCGCTCGGCATATGTCAAGGAAGAAACTAATTACACTCTTCTCCTCTGTCTGTCTGGGTGCCTTTTGTCACGGTTTTTATATTTTTCCTTCTGGCTCAAAACGCTGGTCGTTTCGCATTTCATCCTTGTATTTGGTCCCGGTCTTCTCATTGGCTGATAAATAAAAATGGTAATTTGATATTTGATTAATTTTTATTTTTCAACCGGAAGCGCGAATCCACTTGCATACGACGACTTTTTATTCATAAGCTTTCTGGTCGGCATTGAGCCAACATCCGGTTTGCTCGCTTTTGCTCGGTTGGTGGTATCACCACAGTAGATCTTGTAAAATGGATATAAACATGGCAAAATTAGAAGTAGCTAAATTACAAAAATTGTAATTTCATTCTTTAGCTTTTCATTACGTAGTAATAATAAAAATGTAACAGTATTTTCAGCAGTTACTTATTTTATAGAGTTTTAGTTTAGCATTATAGCTGGATGATTGCATATGCTTTCTGAGTAAATAAAAATTAAAATTTCTTTTAAAATATTTTTACAATTTAATAAGAAAGAATGAAATTAAAATAACCCAGCTAAGTTATGAAATATTATGCTAATTATTAATATTTTTATTATGCATTATTCATATTAATTAGTAAGATAACTAGGTAAAAATATCTAATTTAATTTTTACATAACTGTAGATGTTATAAATAAGTATCTATATTTTTTGTACATGTCATACTGGATTTATGCAATATCTTGAAGAGAAAGGAATTAAATTACAAAAAAAAAACTCTTTTAGAGTAACTGTTTAAATTTTTCGATTAATAAATATATTTGCCACTTATTAATTAAAAAACATCTGAGAGACTTATAAGGAGAAAATTGTAAAAGACTTAGGAAACTTTTTAAATTACTTAATAAAAAATATGAAAAATAAAAACAATTCTTGTAAAAATTCATTACTAACGGAAAAATTCTTTTTTTTATTCAGACGATGACACAATTTGAATTTATGTTTATAAAAGTAATTAAAAGTTTACGCAAATAAAAATTGGCATAGTTCTATTGTAATTTTGTTTCCCTAATTCAGAGCTGATTTTCTAAAAGGTAGCTTGTTTTGAAGAAAAAAAGACAGTTGATTAGCTTTCCTTAATGACTCCTGAATTTAATGAAAACTATATGTTGTGACCTCGTCGCATTTTTCGACATTTCTGGAAATTAAATATTGGGTGGGGGGTAACAAATTAAAAAACATATTTTTTTACCAATATTTTATAAAAATAATTATTTCAAAAATCATTTCAGTCATTTGTGAATAAGTCCTGAAATTTTCATCAAAATCAGACGATTATTTGAGTTTTGCAAGAATTTCCAAATTAAGGTGTCTTTCACAGTCAAAAACTGCCTTCGCGTAATATTACGTTTCTGACGTAATAAACTTTAGCGTCAATTTACCCCTTTCACTGACGAGAGAAAAAAAAGATTTTCTACCACTAAATGAGCCTTTCAGAACCTGTTAGAACAATTTAAAAAAATTGTAAAAATAATTTAAAAATAATTTTATCTATCCTCTTTATGATAGCATAAACATTTTGCCGAGAAAACTTTGTTTTTATTTAGTTTGAGGCCTTTTAGTTCAGACTATGCTGATTTTCCCACGGTAAAATTGGATGTACCTATTTCAACATACAAATATGATAATAATTTTCAAGTTAATACTAATAATTTTTTTTTTTCATTACAATAGATCTGCGGAGCCAAAAAGAGCCTTGCGGCTTCCCGGGGCCTTGCGGCCCCCCGCAGTCTCGGGCGTCTGCGGGGGCCCTAAGCCAAGACCTCCTAACCATATATATAGGAGGTCTTGCCTAAGCACAGCCCTGGGCTTGGCTTATGTTTATGAAATTGACCTTGTGCCAAACACAACCGAAGTCCCCACAATTTTAAATTTCAGAAAGTTGAACAAATGCAAAAAGTAAACTGTCTCGCTTGTATGGATAAGTTAAAATTCATTTATAGAACAGAAGAACATTAATTTATGAAATAATCAAACTGGGAAAATGTTCTAAGAAAACTCTAGTAAGAAGTTAAATGAATTTTGAATTTGTTTGTTGTAGCGAAATGTGTGTGAAAAAAAGTTTGTGTTTCTCTGTGTGTAGCAGTAAAATCTGTATTCCTTTCTTTTTTTATGTAGGTGGCGAGTAAGTGAAGAAGAAGAAAAAGCGATTGTTACAGTAAAAAAGTGTGTGAGTGAGAAATAAAAGAGGAAAATGTACGTATAGGTGATAATTTTAGGAGTCAGTTGAAAGTGTCTTATTGTTAATGTCTTCTTTTTGTTTTGAGTTGGTGAAGGGGTGTGTATGTGTGTCGCTAGGACATTGTGTCCGATTCTGTAGTTTGAAATACTTCTTTTTACATCATCGCGGTTTCCTATTTGATCTCTGCTCATTTCCCGACTGACTGGCCGTCAATTAAGTAGTCAACTGGCATCACGTGGTCAAATCCAAACACAAATTTAATTTATTTCTTTAGGTGTTAAGAAATATGATACGGGTCACAGAGAAAGAAACTTTCACTTAGCTTTCCTTAAATTTATGAAGTTAATTGTTGTCAACCATATTTAGCTTGTCAGTAATCAATCAAATCTTCACAAAAGCAAGAACTTGAATAATAAATGCTTGTAATGTAAACGTAATTACTTCTGTATTTATTGCATCTTTGTTTTCACAATTCAGAGAAGATTTTCTGAAAAAGGACTATTTTGAAATTAAAAAAAAGTTGATTAACATTCCCCAATGAATAGAGCGTTTTATTAATAATAGAAAATTCTTGGTCGATTGCTAATTTCTAGATATTTCAGGAAAATAATTATAGGTGGGGTAACATATGTAAAAAAATATATATTTTTACCAAGAGTTTCTAAAACTTAAAAATTGATCTCAGTCATTTGTGAATAAGTCCAGATAGTTTCATCAAAATCCGACTATTATTTGATTTTTGCATGAATTTCTAAATGTGTTTTTCACCGGCAAAAAAGTGAGTTGCCTAACATTACATTTGCCGTAGTAAACCCTTGAAAAAATGTGCGTCACTAAGTATGAAAAAAAAAACAGGATTTTTACCAAACTTTCGACCATGTTAGTGTGACACTCTGCACCGGACTGCTGCCCACAGGCCAGATCCTGGTCGAAACGGCACCAGATGTGATGCCTCAGGCCGGGCTGTCTGTCTGTCTAATGTGACGCTCGTTCTCGCTGACGGTCGTGACGATCCCAGTTGTGACACTGCCACTCGGTCGTGACGATCTCGTCCGATGATGTCGCTACAAAAGCTGGGTTACAGGACGTCTTTTGCAACAACGGGCCACTGTCCCACGTTGTGATTAGATCCCAGGGGTCACATCTTGCAATCTTAATGGTCGTTCCTTTTAGCCAGTTCGGACACTGGTGTATCCTTGTGGTTTGAAAAAAAAATAAACACGGCACCTAAAAAAAAAAAAAAAAAAAAATAAGGAAATAAATGAACAAGCCGAACACGCCTGGAGAGCTACGATGAATGTCTTTATATAAGAAAAAAAAAAAAAAAAAAAAAAATGTCTTTCTTTTCCCAGGAATACAGTCGTCGAAAATGATATACAGTCGTTTAAAATGATGGTTGCAACGGAGAAAGTTCGCCAAAAGCATCATAGCTTTCAATCGTTAAATGAAATGTTTTGTCTAAGTTTTGTTAGCATTGAAATAAACAGATCTCTTCAAATTTTCGCCAAAGTCTCTTCACGTATTTCATTAAAGTCTTTACATTAATTCTCTATAATCAGGTTTGTCAATTTTCTATGTAACTTCTAAAACAGCAAAGTTCTTTCGGGTTCTTGACAGAATCTGACGGATTGTGCCGAATCGGAGCGGCCGCTGGCGGATAGTGTGGGGGTGTTGACGGCGGTAGCTCTCTGTCCGAAATCTGAGCTAAATCGCTCTCCAACTGACTTTTCGTGTCGAGCATCTATTTTTATAACCAATTTCGATCCTCTCTGGGGATCCGGCCAGCTCACAGTCTTCGGCCAATGAAAATCGATCTCCGCCCACTCGATCTGCGGATGTTTTAGCTCGACCAATGAGATTATGCCAACTCACATCAGACCAGAATTCAGTTCGGGTTATTACGGACTGTTGTGTTCAACAGCGGCCTTGGCCTTCGTGTGACCTTATCAAATCACTCTGACACTTGTCTTGTCTACGCGTTTTCAGATTAGCGGAATCAACATTTCAACTCTAAGGGAAATTTATACGATCATGAAAAGTGGCGAAATTTACACAATCATGAAAGGCGAGCAATGTATATTTATCAAAAATAACTTTATGCCTCCGACTTTTAGAAGTACTTGAAAAATAATAAAATTATTATTTTTTTCCTAAGCTCACATCGCGTGACGCAATAGAACTCTAATAACATTGCCAGTATCAATTTCTCTCTCCGTTGTTTTAAACCAACCAAAGGAAAGTATCCCGGCGGGAGAAGGGAAAGTATCCCCGAGGGATATAGTGTCACATTAGAAAGAATGAAAATTTCTTAAAAATTAATTAAAACTACCATGATCTTTCCTAAACAGTTTGCCGATAAAACTTTGTTTTTATTTAGTTTCGGGCCTTTTTTCTTAATAGAATACTATGCTTTTTTTTTTGTTTTTTTTTTGTTGTTTTTTTTTTCAGCGAATTTGTAGAGGTGCCTAAATAAAACTATGCCATTTTTTATTTAGATAAACTTTTAATTGCTTTTATAGACAATATAAGGATATCATAGCCTGAACATAAAAAAACCCTTTTTGGTAGGGTATAATTCTTTTATCTCGCTTCCGTGTTTTCTGTGCCCTACGCTTCAGCATTAGAACAGGCCTTGCAAATCATCCCTTTAAAATTTCAAACAAGTTTTATATTTTTAATTCCCAGTTTTCTTCTTCTATATGCCCTATCCTTTCAGGACGTATGCGATCATGGCTTTCCATGTCTCCCTATCTCTGGTGGGTCTTAATATGTTTTCTCTTTTTACTACACGCAAAGGCTCTTCAAATATGTTATCCGCTGCCTTCCTCTGTCCCTTTTTCCTTCTATCTGGCCTGTCATTATCAGGTTCTCCAAGCCCTTCTTCCTCGTTGCATTTCCCAGGAACTTCAGTTGTCTCTTCCTGATGCTCACTATTAGTTTTCTTTTCAATGCCCTTCTTTCCAAAACCGCATCATTGCTCACATGTTCGGTCTGTAGAATCACTTTTACATGCACGTACATACCTACATACATATCGCCATGAAAATACATTCATACACATATACCCGCACACACTTACGTGAGGACCGCACGTTAATCTTTTTTCCCGCGTTTATTAAGAAATATATAAACTGATTTCCACACGTGCTTAGCCAGCTGGAGGCTGTTATTCGGAGCATGTCCGAATGCCGTTCGTCTCTTTCAACTCACATCGCGAATTATTCAGTTCTATAACCTTACTTTATACAAAGTTGTTATATTCGTTACATTGTGCTTTGAGTTATTTTATTTATAATAGTGGTGGTTTGGACAACCAACCTATTTTTCACTCTTGAAATTCCTACCCCAGTCCACTACAGTACCTTGTGCTTTTTTTTAACGCTCTTTTGAGTGCGTCTACAAAGCGCTCGGCTTGTCCGTTAGATCTAGGGTGATATTGGGGAGTGGTGATGTGTTTGATTTGAAAAATCTCACAAAAATCCTTGAACTCAGCAGATGTGAACTGTGTTCCGTTGTCGCTCACGATGCAGTCTACAACACCGAAAAAGAGCGAACAGTTCATGTAGAAAGTTTATTGATGTAGGTCCTTTGCACCTAAATACCTCAGGCCACTTGGTATAGCTATCGACTACAATTAAAAAATTGTGATCATTAAGAGGACCTGCGAAGTCGATATGTATCCTTAACCAGGGCTGGTCAGTTTTCGGCCAGGGCGCAATCTTTGCATGAGTCAATCATCTCCATAATGTCCTTGTCCATGTTAGACCAGTAGACGTAGTTTCTCATGAGGCTTTTCATTCGGTTTCTTCACGGGTGTCCCGAATGAAAATCTCGAAGAATCCTTTTTTGAAGATTTTTTGGGATTACCACTCTCTCACTGTAGAGAAGAACCTTGTTGCAAAGCGAGAATACCTCTGAGACATTAGTGTACTTAGCGATTTTGTTTTTCATGTCGCAGATAAAGTCGTTCTTTTCTGCTTCCCTTTTAATCTCTAGTAGCGTTACGGGTAGCTCTCTAATTGTGTTTGCAATCATCGTTTTTATTTCGCAGTCGGTTCGCAGTGCTGCTATAACGGAATCCTCAAATGGTTCCGATTTCTTAGGAATTAAACTTGATAGACTGTATGCATGACTGATTTGTGTTGATAGTAAATACACGAGTTTACAGTCGTAATTTAATAAGATTGTTCCTTATCTCAGTAATCTGTTTGCTTTATATGTTGGTAAGCCCTTTTTTGATCCGAATATTGTTAGTAACGGCTTATGGTCCGTCTGCAGCGTAAAATGTCTGCCAGTATCTGTGAACTTTAGTTTTTGCAAACTTAAAGCCTCCTTCTCAATTTGAGAATATTGTCTTTCGGCTGGCAGTAACGTTCTGGATGCATGGGCAATTGGCTTTCTAGTGTAATATAACAATCTCGCCCCACCCGAGGAAAGGCTGATGCAAGCGGGGGTGTTTTCCGGTCGTTGAAGGGAACGGATGTTTGTTTGACCTTATTTCCGGCAGTAGCGGAAATGGCTACAAGAGGCAAACAGAACAGGTGTCTCTGAGAATTACGTGGGCGTGCGTGGGCGAGGCAAAATCCGGAAGTACCGGTTTGGAGATTATAAAAGACCTCGGCGCACGGATTTCAGGCAGAGAGACGCAGAGAGACAGAGGCAGACGAGAGAGCCAGACCAGACCAGAGGAGCAACAGATACGACCCCCCCCCCCCGTCAGCCCCAGTAGAAGCGCGCTCTCTCACTCTCTGTTCACTAGGCTACACGGTTCATCGTCATCAATAAAAATATAACTCATATTTTTATATATATGCGTGTTTGTTGTTTATTGATATACAACACTAGTACCATCAGGCATTACGTGAAGTATACATGCTCTGATACCAAATGAGCTCGCGTCGCTTGCCACGATTATTTTTAGTTTAGAATCGTAATGCGTGAGAAAGAGTTCAGATGTTAACGTATCCTTTATTTTATCAAATGCTGCTTGGTACTCGGGCATCCAATTCCAGGTTTTTTTTTCTTTTTTAAGTAATTCGTTTAGTAGGGCGCGTAAGTCGTGCATGTTTTTTATAAAGACCTGGTAATAGTTTGCCAGTCCTAAAAAGCCTTGGAGAGCTTGATTGTCAGGAGCAGGCATGTTCTTTATAGCTTCTGCCCTCTCTGGGTTGGGGCGTCTTCCATTTTTGTTGATTATGTGACCTAGATACCTTATCTCATTCATGAGAAAGTCACATTTAGTCTCTTTCACTTTTAATCCGAAATTTTGGATTCTTTCGAAGACCTTGTGTAGATGTTGGTGATGTTCCTCTGCAGACTTACTAGCAATCACGATGTCGTCCAGGTAAGCACATGCGAAATCAAAACCGTCCAGCATGGTGTCCATAACCTGCTGAAAAATGGCAGGTGCGACCTTGATCCCGAAGGCTAACCTATCAAACTTGTAAAGCCCCCTGTGAGTGTTGATGCACAGAAGTTTCGAGCATTTTTCCTCGAAAGGTATCTGCAGGTAAGCGTCACTCAAATCCACCTTGGAAAATATCGTACCATCATTTAGTTTGCTAAATACCTCATCTGGTATTGGAAGAGGGTAGTGGTAGTCCTTGAGAGCCGCGTCGAGGCCCGTAGAGAAATCCGCACAGACGCGAATTTGATCGGTCTTCTTTTTAACATATACAGTAGGAGCAGCCCATTCGCTGGAGGTTACTTTGGAAATAATCCCGGCTTTCTCTAGCCGATCTAACTCCACATCGATTTTTTCAACTGCCGCGAATGGTACTTTTCGTTTTTTTTCTAAAAACGGGTAGAGCGTTGTCTTTCAGCTCGAATCTTGCTTCCACCTTAGTGCGTTTTCCAAATTTCGTTGAGAAAACTTCCGGAAAACTTTCTTTGAGTTGATCCTTAAGTTCTTGCGCCTCTGTAGATGAATTTTCAACTTTGTGGCAGTATTTGCTGATTGGAAGGTCCCAGAGATTGAATTGTTCGATCCAATCGGATCCAAGTCAGTTTTCGGACATTTTGTGCACAAAAACTTTCACTTCTTTAGTGATATCATTCAATGTTACTGGTAGTGTGAGCTCGCCTTCGAACTCAATTTTGTCACCAGTCACTGCACGGGCTGACTTATAGGTTTTCTTCATGGTAGGTTTCTTCAGCCTTTTCTAAGTGTGTAGGTTGTTGATTGACATGTCCGAACCGGAATCTAACTGTAGGTCCACCTTCTTACCAAGGATCCTTACAGTTACATATTTTTGTCTATTTTTCTCGGATTTAATGTCAGATCTCATTTGTCTGACTTTGTTTTTCTATGATTTGTTTTTACAGTATGTCTCTTTGTGGCCTATTTTATCACACTCATAGCAAGTCTTTTTTCTGTAAGAACAATCCGTGGACCAATGTTGTCCACCGCAGTGATAACATAGATTATTGGGTACTCTGGATTTTTTAATTGGACGTCTTGTCTTTGGTTGTGCCTGGTTATATTTTCTATTTGCTTAGTTTTTCCCAGAGGAGCAGTTCTTATACTTGTAGTTTGTCCTACGCACGTACGCAACGCCTGACTCCTCGATATTTCTCGGGTTGTTTTTAACATTGACTACACGTTGGCAGTCTTCAGCTAGCTTCTGGTGTGTCAGCCCGGATTCGCTTTCTAGTCTTGACAAGACTCTACGACTTATCTCAGCGTTTTTTGCTGAAACAAGACCTTGCGCGAATATCAAACATTTAAAGTCGTCTGCTGATAATTCCGACAGACGGAAATCGTCGCAGTGCTTGTTGACTATGGACGCAAATGTTAGATAGTCTTCGTCGTCCCGCTTCGATAAGTTGAAGCACTTCCATCTTTTGTGGAATAGTGTTGTGTTTGGGCTGAATAATTCGGTCAGGAGTTTTACTGCTTCAGTGAATTCCAGCTCGCTCGTCTTCTTAGGTAGTATGTAGTCGACGAACTTGCTGTGTTCCATGGCACCTAACTTCCTTAATAGTAGTTGAACCTTTTTGGCGTTATCCCAGTCTTGGCAGTCTACAGTGAAGAGGTCTTCGTATCTCCTGTAAAACGCTTCAAAAGTTTTATCCTCCTCCGGAAGATAATTAAACGTTTCAATAGAATTCCAGATAGTGGTATGGGAAAAAAGCCGTGCTATTGTCGCCGGGTTCAGGCTTATCTAGTATTTTGTAGGAATAATTCCACTTGTTGTTTTCTTAATTTTTCAAATTCATTTCGTTGTTGAGTTAGTCTTTCTTCATGTTCATTTTGTTGTTGAACTAGTCTGTCTTCTTGTTCTTTTTGTTGAAAAAGCACTTTTCTTCTTGCACATTCGGACGAAGGAGCAATTTCCCCACTTGTTCTTCCTGTAACTGCAAAAAAAAAAAAAAAAAAAAAAAAAAAAATACTGCTGCAGCATTTGTTGTTGTATGCCTTCATCTGTATTTTTTTGGTGTTCATTTTGAAGTTTAAGTAACTGTACAATAATTTGTTTAAATTCCTCCACACTGTTCTTTGGCTATAAGTATTTAAACAACTTAAAAATGGTGGGCAAAATTTCCCAAGAAAGAAAAGTTTTTTTTGTTTTTTTTAGTGAACAAAAAGAAATGGCTTCTTACACCTTACTTCAGACATATAAGACAAAAACTTTAAAAAATTTGGATAGCCGGCTCAAAAATAAAAAAACGGTAGATAGTATGCTTCTTTCTAAAAAACGAAAAAAAATGGCATTTAGGAGTTGCTTTTAAATGACAGTTAAGAATTTCCAAGTGTTTCAAAATAATTCAACCAAACAAAATTTCACATTTTAAGAAGATAAAAAGAAAATTTTCTATTTCAGCTTTAGAAAAAAAGATTTGCGTAAGTCATAGCGACTGAACAAAAATTAATTTTTTTTTACGCCGATGCAATAGAACCTTCAGTCGTGTTTTTCCTTATCTCATAAGTACATTTCAATACAAGTATAATTATATTCACTACTATTCAGTACAAACATATTATTTCCTTTCAGAAACTCTTCTAACATGAATATTGAGACAATATCTTTAATATCTAAGAAAAAACTCTATTCACGACGTCTTGCATTCGCGAATTATTCAGTTCTATAACCTTACTTTATACAAAGTTGTTAAACTCGTTACATTGTGCTTTGAGTTATTTATAATTGTGGTGGTTTGGACAAACAACCTATTTTTCACTGTTGAAATTACTACCCCGACGGTCAGTCTACTACATTTTGGTACCCAATTTGTCCACTCCACTACAGGTTCATGATATCCGCAGCATCCTTCTGTAAAACCACATTTCTGCTGCTTCAAGTTTTTTTCTCATCTTCGATGATATTGTCCAGCATTCACTGCCGTATTGAAGAACTGACATCACATAGCAATCTAGCACTCTCTTCTTTGTCTCTATGGAAATTTTCCTGTGTCTTAGTACTTTACTCAGCTTCTGGAATGCGTCCTTCGCCATGCCAGTTCGCCTTCGGATCTCTGTGTCGCACTTTCCATCTCCTGTTATCACACTTCCTAATTGTGAAATTCACAATTTGTCGTGGTATTTAATAAAGAATATGATAAGGACCCGGTATGGGACCATAAAATAATGAGTCAACACGGTGGTAGGTCAAGAACATATCAAACATCAACAACAGATACAAACAGATACAAAGAGATACAAAGAGAAACAAAGAGAAAGAGTAATATTAGCTTGGCTACAAGTGACAGACAGACTAGGCAAAGCTGAACTGAAGTCGTACTGGAAACCAGTGTCTCTGTCACCCCGACTCTGTCTTCGAAAGTAATTAACTCTCGGTTAATATAGGTAAGGAAGAGTCCATCATTAAGTGGGTAACTCCCCGCAACAGAATATGAAAAATAGATAGTAAAAATAAAAATGAATAAATGCCATATCGTTTCATAGATTATCGAGTTACCTCTGCCATGTTATATAATTTCATTCTTTGTTCGTGTTTTGTTGCCCTACTACGTGAAATGGACTCTTCCTCCTGCTATAAATAATAATCTGTGTGACTTCCGGGAACGCAGCTGTGAGACATTTGCGTGACAATTTAGAGGCAGTCGAGGCGTAGCGTAACTATACCGTTCGGAGTTACACTTCTATTTGCTGATTACTAACACTCTTACTGGTTCTTAATGTTCTATTATTCTAATACACTGTTTAAACTACCTTCTTGTTTTCCATGTCTTTCTTCCTGGCCCAAACAGATCACAACAACTTGGCGACGAAAATACGCCACAACAGTTATTAAACTGTAAAATTAATTTAAAGAGAAAGTTTTATAGTATTTTAATTTTAATTTTCCATAAATCATCTTCAAACGTAAAAATATAAAGATAAACGAAGTAAAATTATAAAAAATACTTGACAATTGCTGAAAATATGTTAAATTTTAAATTTTACTTTATAGTTAAAAACCAAACAACGAAGTGTATGATTAAGCTACATATATTTATACCTATTTTGGCTACCATACTTAGCTTTTGTTTGACAGCTTCTGTCTGTCAGCAGTCTTTCGTCACTCCAGATAAGAGATGATAATACAAATAAGACTACTACCGAGATTAAGAAATGCTTTTGTAGTGCATTTCAGGCAGTAAGCAATTAATACTTGTTTCAAACTATGTTTTGGACAATTTTGTCAGTTGTGTTTGCTATACACTTATGCCGCATGTGTCTGTCATCACATGTCAAATATACAGGGAAAGGTCAGAAAGATCAACATACTGTATTTAATAAATAGTTTTATTCTAAATTTCATGCTATAAATAGGTAATACCTCTGTAAATCAGATTAACTTAGCTTTAATTTAGTTAATTTTCCAAAAATAACGTATCACAGATGTATCTTTTATTTTTACAAGATTTTAAAATCCGAGAATTAACTTTTGCCTATAAAAATAACGATCGCTCAAAAATGGATGAAAAATTGAAAAAAAATCTTTAAATTTAAGATTCCAATCAATATAATTTCTGTTTAAAGTACACAGTAGGATTCCTTTCTAGTGAAGGGTAATTGTATACAGTGCAGGTTAAAGGAATGTGGCCTTGTGGGAAGATAGCCCACTATAATTCATAAAATGATTATAAAATCAAGAAAGGCAATTTGAGTATAAAATAACATCTATATATACACATTTCAATTAATGTTTTTACAATTAAAATAATACTTGAATATAAGTCCAACAGAGGTTAAAGTGTTCAAGGAAAATAATATAATGCTGAAAGAGATAAAAGGCTCAGGAATGTGGGAGCAGGTAAGGGGATGTTCAAAATTGAAGTTGCAGCTTCTAAGGTCAGCAAGTCAGAAAGTACTTTTGAGGAATGTCTTTGAAGAGGTCAATAAGTACTTTTGAGACAGGGAAGGAAAGAAGTCAGCCTAGTTAAAGAGCTTAATCTACCCTGATGCTTAATCTGTAGCTGGGAAGAAGAGATGAATACATACCTTTCCTAAGGGCATTAGTATAAAAATGATTAGTATAAATATGTTGATGATTACTTTTGACACTAGTAATTTTTACACTACCACCATGTCCATTAAAAATTGCTTGCATTTGCAAACAGGAGAACTAATTAAACAGTTTGATATTCAGTAATTCAATTCAACAGTGAATGATAAAATTTTGAAAAGAGGAAACCATTAATATATACATATATCCATCATGTAACATGCACACATTCCAATGAGTGTTAGAAGCAAAGGAAGAAACATATCTTATAGGTTTGATTTGTTTATTTATTATAATCATTTCATCCTAAGCAGGACAATAATGCCATTAGGATGCAGGTGGCTAGAAGGATTGAAAGAGAATGAGAAAACAATGACGAGTGATGAAAGGACAATAAAAGAACCGATTTCAGGAAGTTTATACTGTAATCATGCTGTTTATTTTATGGATTAATGATATCTTGATTTATGATATGTGAATCATGAAATAAAATATATCTCCACTGAGCACCCATAGCTTAGAGTTAGAATCGGCGACTGATGTCAATTCGGTCTGGTTACAATTCTGACTAGAAGCAATCCGATGTCTAACTGTACTGATGAGCAAAACAAGACTGTCTGCAGAGGGACATGACCATAACCAGCATGTCTGCCATTGGGGCAAGGCGGTTGCTGAAGGGCATCAAAAAACTCATCGACTGGGCGAGAATGAGTTTAATGCTTCCAAATCAAGATCCCTAGTAATGAAGGTCGTGATAGTAGGTCAAGGAAGAAACTAATCAGTCTCCGGTCTGTCTAACAATACTTTGTCTTCGCTTTTTATATCTGCCTTTTGTACCATACTTGAATGTGATTCTGGGCTTCCCATTGACTGGTAAATAAAATTCGTGTAGGCTCGGGAAATGGAAATTTGATTAATTTTTATTTTTCAACCGGAACATCTGCGCGAATTCACCTGCGCGAAATCACCTGCGCGGAGATGATTTTTATTCATTCGCTTTCTGGTCGGCATAGAGCCAACATCCGGTTCATCGCTTTTGCTTGGTCGGTATCACCACAATACCCCAGTCATTTAAATAAAGGTTTAGATTTGATATTCCTAGCACCTGAAGAAAGCCAGAGTGTACAACGGCTGAAACGTCATAAACATGGCAATAAAGATCAGTACAACAGTCCGAACAATGCAAAATATTAATTACTTATTGACATTTATAATTTAAATCAATTGGAAATATATTAATAACATTTTTGTATCCGTTAGTAAAAATGATTATATGATTATTAGTATATAAAAAAATAATAATCATAAAAAAGGCAAATATAAAAAAATGGATTTACAATAGCCATGTTTCTATTTTGTTTGTGTAAATAAAAAAAATATTTTTTTATATTTTGCTTAAAAAATTAGTTTATTTTTAGTTAGTAACTAATAAAAATTCTATAGTGTTTTTATTTTAGATTACTAAAATAATTTCTTTTATTTTGCTAATTATTTTTAATATTATTATTGACTAATAAAATCGTTTTATTTTATACTCTACTTTTTTTTCTATTCTTATAAAATAAAATGATATTTTCGACATTTTCGTTCAAATTAATCTTGTATTTTCGTCTTGGGTTATTGATTTTATTTCAGTTTTCTGATCAATTTCAAATGTAGATCTTACATTAAACAAATCTTTACGAACTTACCTTCCTATATTTCATTGATGGTTTTTTTCTTTCGGTTTAGAATTTTAAAATAAATTAAATTAAAATATGAACTCCATTTAAAAAGTAAAAACTATTTATGTGAATATATTTTTTTTAATAACAATCGGCGGAAATACAAGATTCAGTTAAACGAAAATGTTGAAAATATTATTTTATTAGAATAGAAAAAAAAAGCAGAGTGACAAAAAACAAAACAAAACAATTTTATTAGTCAATATTAAAAAATAGTTAAAAGAAATTATTAGTCTTAATTTAAAAAAAAAACTAAAGGATTTAAAAAAAAAATAAAAACTTATTTTTTTGTGCAAAATATATTTTATAAAAATATGAAACTCCGATGCGAATAATGAAATGGATGTGCGTTATGGTGCAGTGGAACGAGAAAGCGGGGAGCCGAGTTTGAATTCCAGCTAAATTCATTGCATTCACTTACGCGCAAATACCCTTGGGAAAGGTGTTAATCCGTCTCTTCCTTCCAGGAAATAACAGGACAGATTGGGTTCTTTAACCTTGGTCGACAACCAGTCTACCGCAGAAAACAATGGCAACCTACTGCGGGATAATCTTCTGCCCAGTCAGTCATGTGTCTTTCGAGACATGATTGCCCAAAGCGTGTATCACGTATGGCACTTAACTGACTGACTGATGCGAATAATATGGATGTGCGCTGTGGTGCAGTGGATATCGACTCGGAACGAAAAATCGGGAAGCCTAGTTCGAATTCCAGCTGAATTAGTCAAAAATACCATTTGGGAAAGGTAATCAATGGCAACCTACTGCGGAATAATCTTTCGAGACATGATCTCCCAAAGCGTGTATATCACGTATGGCACTTAACTGACTGACGTATTTGATGACCCCGCAAAGAACACAGAAGAATTCTGAATCATAATTTGATTACTCCACACACACACACACACACACACACACACACACACACACACACACACACACACACAAGTATGTTATTTTCTCTCGTTAAAATAATTTCCACATTTATACACAAAAACAAGAGACTTTTTTTTTACTTTTTTTAACGACAAGAAAAGGAAAGCAACCACAGACTTTATTAATTAGTGAAAGGAAAGCTGTTATAGACTTTCTCTTGGAACATTTCAATTTCACTTCTTTCAAATTGATGTTTATTCTGTTAATAAAGCTCCATTTAATTTTACAAAACAAAATACTTTTCTTTCAACCTTGTGATGTATTTCAGATTGTGAGGACTTTGTTTGTGTTTGGCACAAGGCCAATTTGATAAACATAACCGAGGCTCCTACAAGTTTAAATTATTTTTGAAACTATTTAAATTATAGTTAATCTTTTTGTACACATATGAACTGCGTACATAACTCCTACAAATTCATTCTGTTCAGTTAATAAAATTATACTTTTAAACATACAAAACAAAACATTTTATTTATTTGGAATGTGGAAGAATATAAAATTTATATTCTTCCACATTCCAACATCCACAAATCCGCCTTCTGACGATTGCGAATAAAACTGTCAAAAGTTGTAGGGAGTTCGGTTATGTCTGACACAAGGACAATAAATACTCAACCATCTCTCCCTACTGCTTCACAATCACATGCTCACAATATGACCTGCTACTTACAACTACGAACCCTTGATTTATTTAACTTCGTAATACATTTTCTCTTAGAACATTTACATAGTTAAGAAGAATTTAACTTCTTTTAAATTAATGTTAATGTTATTCTGTTAATAAAACTCCATTTTTATTTTTAAAAAACAAAACACTTTTATTCTTTCAACCTTCTGATATTTTAAATTGTTGGGACTTTGGTTGTGTTTGGCACAAGGCCAATTTGATAAATATAACAGTGGCCCCTACAAGTTTAAATTATTTTTGAAATTATTAAATGTCGAGAAGAATTTAAATGAAAAAAGACGGAAAAAAAAAAGAATTCGCCCCCCTCTCATCGATACATGTTTTCTCTTTCTTGCTTCTCTCCTTTCTTCTCTTATCTTTATCAAGTTTAAAACACCCATGTCCATGGGGGCGTGCTAGTCTCGTCCAATGAAATCTCTTATATTCTGGTGACGTCACCTATAGATTTGCCGCGCTTCACTTGCAAACAGTTTAGCGAAGAAGAAGATTCCTGTTTTTTTGGCTCCTGTATTTTGACGAAAACAAATTTCAATCACCCAAGTGAAATCGGAATCAAATGTAAGTAAGAATTTTTCTCCATTTCCAATTCATCCAACCTTTTTTATTGATTCCATTTATACAACAAGAGTTTTTCTTCTCGTTTTTTTTTTAAAACTGATTTCTTTCGCAAGAAATCCACGTGGTTGCAATGGGGTTTCGTGAATTTGGGAAAAATCAACATATTTGACTCTTTTTCAATTGTATGTCTCGTTAGAAAATGAGAAGAAAGATTAAAAATCAAATTATGATTAAAAAATTATGTCTATTTCTTAAATGCCTTGTGAAATCTAGACTAGATTCTATTGGCCTTGTGCCATACTATAATATGCGTCTCTGTGTGAGAAGTGAGATAGTGGCAGTTTCTCATTTGCTTATTAAAATTTTAATTTAAAAGAATTAAGCATCAGGGACCTAAACAGATATAAATTTTTATAAATAGATGATATTTTATGCTTTTTATTATTTTAATAAAAAAGTGATTTAATGATGAAACTTGCGTTTAACTGAAAACAAAGTTTGTGGACATAATTGTTTCGATTGTCCAAGCAAAATAAATAAAAAGAGGAATGCAAACAATTTTTTTTATTCTTTTGATAGACAGACCGATATTTGACAAAAAGATTCCTATTCAATGAAGATAGAAGGGAATCTTTTTTCTTTTTTTTAATTAACATACAGACAGATCGAGGTTTCGGAAGTGAAATAAGAGGAGGAAGAAAGCAAACAGACGATTAAAAATTTTCTTTAAATAAAAAACACTAGACAGACAGACAGACAAAAAAGATCGAGGTTTCGGAAGTATGTTTGTTAAATCTCCGTTTTAAGTCCCGTTTCTATTCCCCTTCTTATTTATCCAAAAAGTAGTATTATATCTGTGGAAATGTATATGCTGCTAGAGAGAGAAAAACGATATCCACTGCATCACAAAACACACCTCCACTAAAACAGCATAAAAACAGAAACAGAATAAAAAAGGGGTCCCAAACAAAACAAACTTTTGTCATGAAAATGTTTATTTTATTATTAAGAGGAAAGATCAAAGTAATTTATAATTATTTTTAAAAAAAATTTTCATCCCTTCTAACATTTTCGAAATTTTGTCAGAAAAGTTTATCATTTGAGTTATGACTGTTTTACAATGGGGAAATGACATCACCCCCCCCCCCAGTGACAAACACATTAATTTGGAAATTCTTGCAAAAATCAAATAATTGTAAGATTTTCATGAAACTTTCAGCACTCATTTACAAATGAATGAAATTATTTTTTTTTAAAATCTTGGTGAAAATATATCTTTTTTTTTTTTTTAGCTGTTACCCCCCCACCTCTTTGTAAATCCATGAAATTTTAATTAGCTGCAAAAATTTTCTGTATTAGTTAAACGCAGGACTCATTGGGGAATTATAAAAATCATCTATGTTTTTTTTGTTTTTTTTTAAAGTCGACAACCTAACCGAAAATCTGCCCCGAAGAGTAAAATAAAGAATAAAAAAATCAATAAAACTGGTTGGTATAATTTGATAAGCTTTTAATTGCTGGAATTTATAATAATTAAGGACATTATAGTCTGAAGAAAAAAAAATTTTCATTATTATTAAATAATTCATAGTGTTACAAATATTTTAAGTCTTTTATGAAATCGTTGTTTTAATTCCTTTTTAGTTAAGAATTGATGATATTGCCTATCTGAAATTGAAAATTTAATAGAAATCGTTCACCAAAAATATTTTTAAATAATTTAAAAAAACATTTTTGTATGTGTAAAACTAACAATGTTACTATTTAGTTAAAAAAAAATTTTTTTTTTTTTTTCAAAATATAATTTTCACTGAAAATTTTTCAGCCATAAATCATTCGTCACCTCGTCAACGTAATTAAAACCGGAGTTTAAAAAAAAAAAAGAAAAAAGTTTTTTATTGTAAATTTCTGGCAGTACGCAATTCTTGATTGAAATCAGATAAAGGTAAGTTTGAATTTTAAAAATTGACTTAAATTACGTGTCAGCGAGGATATATATTTCAAGATTTTTAAAATATAAATTTGGCTACTGTTTAGTCACCAGTGTTTATGTAAAAGAATGTGTTGATCAATCAATAATGGTGGGAAATATAAAAAAATAGTTTCTAACTCAGAAAACAATTAAATTAAATTCGATATAATTTCGGTTTTAAATACACCAGTGTATTTTTCTTTCTGGAATTAAAATTCTCTTGGCTTTCAATTTACAGCTAATTTTAAAGCTTGAAGATAACTTATTTTTAAAATTTAAATTTAGGTATGCTGTTTTATACAGATTTAGTGGAGGTACCTACATGATACACACTTGGGTAATCATGTCTCAAAAAAAAGTCAAAACGTAATATTACGCAGAGGCATTTTTTGAATGTGAAAGACACATTAATAATTAATGATTAATTTGGAAATTCTTGCAAAAATTAATAGTCGGATTTTGATGAAAATATCAGGACTTTTTCATAATTGACTGAAATCAGTTTTGAAATAATTATTTGTAGAAAATATTGGCAAAAACTTTTTTTTTTTTTACATGTTACCCACCCACCAATTAATTTCCATAAATGTCAAAAAAATGCAAGTAGGTCTCAATATATAGATAATTTTAAATTCAGGAGTCATTGGGGAATTCTAATCAACTGTCATTTTTTCTTCAAAACCTGCTCTTTTTTTAAGAAAATCTACACCGAATTGCAAAAACAAAAATGCAATAAAACTTTGCCAGATTTTATTTGGATAAACTTTTAATTACTTTTATAAACATAAATTAAAGTGATATCAGTCAATGAATTTTTACAAGAATTTAATTTTTAAAAAAATTTTTTCAAAGTAATTTCTAAAGTTTCAAAAATTTGTTAAAATTTTCTCCACCTAGGTCTGCACGATTTTGTGAAATTAATGTGGCGAATATGAAAAATCTAAAAGCTTACTACAAATAATGCTGCTTCTGTTTTGTTGAATAATTCAAACTTTAATTTTTCTGCATGTTGAATACCCGTATTTTGTTTGTACGGGTGACCGTACACGATATTTATCATTAGAGATTAACGTGATTTAAGGGTTGTCTTCCTTTACATGAAAAACAAAAAAAAAACCCCTGTATATAATTTTTTTATACAAAATTCGTCTTCCATACTTTTAGACGGCTACTGTAAATCATCCATTATTACTTCCTGATATGGTGATGACAGCTATAACAAGGCTACCGTAATTGAGAAACGCTTTTTTGCAACATTTCAAGGAGTAAGCAAGCAATTTTTGTTTCAAGTAAGTTTAAATTCAGTAATTTGAAGAAAATAATGTGTCAGTGATGCGTATTTTATTTTTGTAAGATTTTTTTAAACACCAAGAAATGGCTTCTGTTTACAATCAATGAAAAATGGCGGAAATTTTTAAATTTTAAAAAGTTTTTAAACCTAAAAAGTTTTTGATTCTGATTTATATAATTTTGGTTTGAAATACACCAGGGTATTTTGCTTACTGTAATTAGTAAATTTAATCTGTTGGCTTTCAATTAAAGCTGAAATTACAGCTTCAAGAAAACTTATTTTTAAAAATTCAATTTAAATTGAGGTATTGAAAATTTGAGTGGAGGTAAAACTCTATCGTCAGTTTATGCCTCACACTGACGAGAGAAAAGAAAAGATTTTTTATCACTAAATTGAACCTGTTAGAAACAATATAAAAAATTTTTTAGAAATAATTAAAAAATAGTTTGATCTATCTTAATAAATATTTTGTGTAGAAAATTTTGTTTTTATTTGTTTTGAGGCCTTTTCCATAAGGCTATGCCTTTTTTTAATTTTTTATTTTTTCATTTGAGGTACCTACTCTTCAGGGATTAATTTGACTCAGAGGAATAACCATTACTGTACAATTCTTACTATCATCTTTATCCAGATTACACTTTTTTGTTCTTAGACAAACAAATATGGAAAAATAAATAATATCTTACTAGGCCTCATTATATAAATTCAAATAGCTCCATATGAGAGCCCTTACACGGAAATGATGGTCTCAATTTCTGACACAAAACTTTTGCTATTATGTTTTGGTGCCTTGCCTCAAAGCCATACACAGATTGGGATGCTTTTGTTAACTTGAATGCTTGTTCAACGCCTTCAGAATGTGAGGGCAGATCTGGTAAGTCAAGCTTTCTTACCATTTAATAATGATTCCCAAAGTTCATTTATAGAAAATTCTTCTGTGAGTGGTGGTTCACTAACTCCACTTAATGGCAGACCTATTAACTGTCCAGTGCATGACTTTAAAATTGATTTTTGGGATTCTTTTCAATATTTTCTTGGCTGGCTTCTCACTCCTGAAAAAATATAAAAATTAATTTGAGTTATTAAAAAAAAAATTGCTGTACTGCTTTAATATTTATGATGAAATTAGATAAAATCCTTAAAATAATTCTATAAATCGGCATAACTAATTTAGTCAGTTTTATATTAATAAATATTTACTTACCTAATGGCCAAAATTCTTTTTATAGCTTCTTCTCTTACTTTCAGTTTATCAGATTTGACCATAGGTACCTCCACTTTTTCGGCAAAAATTTACGATACCTAATTTTAAAATAAAAAAACATTCTTCAAGATTTCATTTTAAATTTAAATGAAAGCTTAATGATTAAATTTATTATTTCCATTAATTAGAAAATGCTGGTGCATTTCATATAGAAATTATTAAATTTGAATGTCACATTTAATTTCAATTTCTTAAAATTTTCTTAAAAGCGGCCATTTTCTTAAAATTAAATAATTTGTAAACAAACACAAATCATAAATTTTTAAAAATATTTCAAAAGATTTCTGACGCTTTATTTTAGTCAAATTTGAAAATTGAAAGTTTAATTAATCTGAATTGAAACAAATATTACTTATTTATTGCATAAAAAAGTAATATGCAACGAATTATTAACGATTGATCGTGTTTATCAGATCGAATGTTTGACAAAGTGTTAACAGACAAGGTGTTGACATCTGCTACGGATGGCCAGAAATGACAAATTTTCATAGACATCTATAATTAACAAAAATTAAAAATAACATAAATAAGCCAAAAAATTAACATCTTGATTTGGAATTTTTTTAATAAATAAATTATTATTTAATCAGTAATCATTAATAAACTTTAATTAACATTAAGTAAAATAAAAAACTAGTTTTTTATTTCGAAAAAAAAAATGAACACAGTAGAAAAGAAAAGTAGAACTATTCAACAAAAAAATTAATAGAAAATGAAAAACCTAGGCTAATTTCAAATAAGCAGGAAATAAAGTTTAAAAATAATTCAAATTAATTAAACATAATTTTCAAAATTAATTTAAATGTTTCTTTTTTATCACAATTAAAATGACTGTCAGTGTCATGAAACTGAAAGCGAAACTAAGAAAATACGTTTTTCTATTTCTAGAAAAATTGTGAACACAGTTGAAAAGTCAAACTACTCAACAAACAATTAGAAAATGAAAAACCTAATTTCAAATATGCAGGAAATAAAGTTTAATAATAACTGAAATTAATTAAACATTATTTTCAAAATAAATTTAAATGTCTTTCTTTATTAAAATTATAACTGTCATTAAAATAAAAAAAATACATTTTTAAACGTCTTTCTTTAACAAAATAAATGTCATTAAAAAAAAAAGTGCAAACGACAAAAAGAATTCAAGTTCAGTCAGTATAACTAATGCTTAGGAATTAAGGAATGTCTTTGATATATTCCCTCCTTAGGTCAGTAAGTAGTTTTTGAGACAGTAAAAGATAAGAGGAGAGAGGTAAGGTAGGCGAACATAGTAAGCTGCTTGACTTGGGGTCAAGGGAGCTACTAATTACTCTCTTCTCCTGTCCATGGTTCTGTATCTGCTTTTTATATCTTTTTTGGAGGACCGCAGCTCATTTGGGATTTATTGTAACAATTATTGTTCGTTTAACCCCAAGTCAAGCAGCTTACTATGTTCGCCTACCTTACCTCTCTCCTCTTATCTTTTACTGTCTCAAAACCTACTTACTGACCTAAGGAGGGTTACGGTATGACCCACACTTATGTAAATACATAAAAGAAAAATTAACTTTAAAAGCTGAGCAAAAATATAACCAGTTGGTATGCAGACGAGATAAGAAACTAAAATCATTTTAGTAAAATGAAAATTTGACATAAGTAGAATAAAGAGACAAAACTCTTAGATTGTGTGACCTGCTACATAATAATGGCACTTATAGTGTACCGTACATGAAAATAAGAAACCCAAAAAATACAAATAAAATTATTTAAAAAATCATTGAGCCCCCCCCCCCCCCTAACAAATAATAATCTTTGCAATTTTGGATTCGTAATTTTTTTTTTTCACTTAACTATTATATAATCTCATCGGAACAAACAAATACAGAAATTTACACGATTTTAAACTATTAAAATTTTTTTAAATTATTATAATTAAAATTGAAAAAAACTGAAAAAAATTCTTGTAAAAATTCATTATTTATCAAATTTTTAAAAAAAATTTCAGACAATATTGTCCTTAATATTATTTATTTACAAAAGCAATTAGGAGCTTTTTTAATTAAGTAATAATGTCATAAATTTATTGGATTTATTATTTTTCAATTCAGAGCAGATTTGAAGTTCTTTGCGCGTCAATTTGGAAATCACCGACTTTGTTTTTTCTATCTCCAATGACTCCTACTTCTAACCAAAAAAAAATCACTGGAACAAAAATGTTTTGTGCGAAATTTCATGAAATTAAGTAAGTGGGGGGTAATACATTTGAAAAAAAAAATGTTCCTACCAATATTTAAAACAAAACAGAAAATTAAAAATAATTTCATTCATTTCTGAATAAGTCCTGAAAATTTAATTAAAATCAGACAATTATTTGATTTTTACAAGAATTTCCAAATTAATGTGTTTTCTACGGAAAAAACGCGTGAAAAAAAACAATGTTATTTTTCGGAGTAGATGATGACGTAAAACAAAACCAGATTTTAACCAAAATTTCGAACGTGTTAGAAGGATTAAAAAAAATTTCAAAAAATAATTAAAAAATAATTTGGTCTTTCATCTTAATAAGATAAACATTTTGACGATAAAAATTTATTTTCGTTAAGTTTTCTGGCGTTTTGCATGACGCTATGCTGATTTCCCCGTGAAAAGTGGAGGTACCTAATTAAATATAAGATATTTTCAGGCAGTAATGCAAAAGCCTTGTATTGTATATTTTTCAAAGTGATCTGTTGGATTTCATATGCTTGCTTCCTAATCCTTTGGATCATATTAAAAATAAACATTTGCTGATTGAGGAATTTATTTCTTTTCATTTCGAACCAGCAAATAGCATACACATTCACAATAAAATTTATCAAACTGTGGAGTTTGGTTGAAAGATTTTGTGGATATGCACCATGAGCCGATAAACACATCAGCCTAATGGCTAAAGCTAACCACCTTGTCTGGTTTAATGGTCCATTTTTCCATGATGCAAATCTAGAGTCTACCTTAGCTCTAGAAATACCAACTGTATATTCATAAAGGAGTCTTTGGTCACAACTAATGGTATCTGTATTTTCAATTTTAAAAATAGAATCCAGAGGACTGTCAACAGCTGTAAATGGTATTTGGGGTAAATTATGGTAATCATTTGCACATAATTTATCCAGTGGACCATTGAATGTGGTAGGGCTTTTTGTGTTGCCATCTGCATGTTTAAAAAGTGCTCTAAATGGAAGTTCATTATGGTGCAAGGAGCAACCAATAGCGTGAAGATTTCTGTTAAGTTTTCTTTCTAGAAAGTGCAACAAGTCCACTTTCACAGCCTGTATGGACATTAGTGTTGTCAACAAGGATAGCCTTGATAGTGCTCACACTGTTGAATTAATGCAAAATCCACTTGCTAGGTAAAAACAGTACCAGTTGAACTAATATTACGCAGAACCCGATGTGTCAGATATTCACTTTCATATAGCATTTCTTTTGTGATAGTAACGTTCTGGTCCCCTCCCCTCTGCTATTTCACTGTACAATAGTGTGTCTTTGTCCGTTCTCTCATCAATTCCAATGCAAAGATTTTCCACGGTTTCATCAAGCTTTTTAATGGGCATTCACCTTCACTTTAGCCTTTGCTCTATCAATTTTACAATTATCTATATAAATCTTTTATATAAATATTGGGGATAAGAAGGCCCATAGCCCTCAAATCCAAGAGCAAAACTGGCTCCGAGATTGGAAGATACATCACCACTTATCAACTCAATAGCATACCTTGAAATTTTGATAAGGCTATAAGACCCTTTGGAATGACTATCTGGTTGCAAATATTCATCTCGTGCTTCTTCACTTGGAAAAGATGAAAATAGAAAATAACTTACTTTCTGTTTCATAGGACAAGTGCAGATTATAGGCTTAGTCTGGCAAATTTTTTTTTTGTTGCATTTAACATTAGGGTTGTCACAACTTAATAAATGGCAGTTTGCATGAACAGGATGAAATATCAAATAACGTATCCAGCTTTTCCTTCCAGAATTTGTTTTGAGCAGAAGAGATTTCTATTTATTTGCTTTGTCTTCTGAAAGCATAGAATTTTCACCTTGTTCACAATACTAATTTCATTTAATTGAAGCAAACGGTGGTCAACCACCTTACAAATATCTATAACATCATTTGCTATTAATTTACAATTCACAAAACTTGAAAAGTGACTAAAACTGAGATGCCAGGTCAGGGCCAATAATTTTTTTTTGGATTTTATACCAAAAACGTTTCAGAACCGAACCATGTGTAGCAGCAGTATAAAAAAAGTGGTATATATGATAGCACCCACCAAATTTCAGTAAATAATATCAAGAAAAAGATTTTTTTGTCTATTTACAGGTAAATATTTATTATTATTATTATTGATAGGATAAAGAAGAAATAAGAAACGTTTATCAATCTAATATTTTACTTTTATTAAATATTTATCAGAGAATGAGATATGGAGGAAAGAAAAAAGGTAACAAATTCTGGTGTTTGGAAGCTTTCAACAATCCCTAAATAAAAATAAAAATGCCTACTAAATATATATATACACACACATACAGGTATACCTTGGTTATGTCTTTTCGAGTTAACTTGTTCTTAATTATAAATTGTTTTATAAAAATAAAAAAAATATGGAAAAATAAAAATCAGGTTTAATTCATTTTATTTGACTTAACGTCTGTCTGCCACAAATATCAAGGACGCATGGCGCAGTAGATATAGACGTTGATTAGTTCCAGTGACTAGACTCACAGTTGTGAGTTCAATACCAGGCTACAGCAGTGATGAACAAATAACTTTAAGCTAAAGGGAGATAACAATATGGTACCAAAAGTAGCATTGCACATGGAATGAAAATGATATTTCCCAGTGATTGAAATAAAGGGTTCAGTTCAAAATATCTAGCACCTGAAGAAAACCAGAGCATACAATGACTGAAATGTCATAAACATGGCAATACGGACGAGGACAATAGTCTGAACAATGTAAATAATACAAATACTGAAATTGTAATATCACTAGAAAAGCGTTAAAAGCACATAAAATCATGTTACTGTGCAATAAATAAGAATATAAGTAGATGAAATCATGTTGAAATACGTAGATTTACAGTAATTGATAAAATTCAATCCTAGAGAACAAAATATGAGGACATCTGTGATTGTGTTGTCGTCTTATTTGATGCTGATGATCTCCTCAGCTATGTCTATGATGTAAGTAAAGAAATTGAATGTAAATATTGGTAAATTTAACATAAATTAGTTTATTTTCTCTCCCAAATTAATTTTAATTATGGTAGTTGTTATTTAACCTTACAAAATCATTTTATTTTGTCTTAGAGCAAACTGCATTCACAAATAAAGATTCCATGATATATTGTAAAGATCACTAAAGTGTAAACATCTACATTTACGAGTATGTACGTAGATGTATACATAAATTTTGATTACTTTTTTTCCTGTAATATATTAAAAACTAAAATTTGTTTGTGAGCTTAAAATAGATTCTTATTGACCACGTATCATTAAAAATGCATGTATAAATAAAATACAGAACTGGGAAGGGTTATTTATTTCCATGTCAGTCATTTTTCTACTTAAGTTGCCTCTCCTGGAACAAATTGCCAACATACCTGTACCTTATCCAGATTCCATTCATAAAAATTAGAATTATGATGCACTTACACACATGAACACTGCTTGACAAGTCAAATGCATGTGAAGGCTGCTTTAGCAATGAGAAACAAATTACACAAAAATTTAAAGTACTACAATCTTTCTCTATTTTTTTGTCCATCTGATTCTCTTTTTTTTTTTTCTTTTTTTTTTTTTAATCATCTCACCCCAAGCAAGGCATTCCACTGCCACTATTGCGCATGGGGCTACATAGGGGAAGGTAAAGAGAAGGAGTGGATAGACATAGGGAATGTCAGGAGAAAGGTGACAGATAAGTAAGGATAGCGAGGATGAGGGTCGGGCAGATGGGAAGAGTGCTTGATAGAATGGGAGCAGGTTAGTGTGTTAGGAGGTGTGTATTGACCTTACATTTAAACTCCTGGAGATTGTAGCCGTCGGGGAAGCAATCGTTTGGAAGAGAATTCCAGTCGGGAAGTGCAAGGAAAGAAACTGTTGGAGTAGAAGTTACGGCTGCATTTTATCGGTTTCACTGTAAAAGGGTGGGATCTAGTTGCTAATCTAGTATCTCGTGCAAATTCGTATTTAGGGGGCACTAGTGATGTAAGTTCATTGGAGCAGAAGCCGTGAAAGTATTTATAGAAGAGACACAGGGAAGCCACGTCGCGCCGGTGGGAGAGAGACTGCAGGCGGTCTGCCAAGTCGGTATCTATCACATTACAGACCCTCCTCTGAACCTTATCGAGAAGCCCGAGGAGAACAGCAGGGGCACCCGACCAGATATGGCAGCAGTATTCAATGCACGGGCGGATGGTAGATTTGTAAATGTGCAGGATAGATTTAGACGGAAAAAACTTCCGGGCCCTACACAGAGAACTGACTTTCATAGCAGCGGATTTAGCAATGGATTCGATATAGTCATTCCATTTGAGGTCCGCTGAAAGTGTGAGACCAAGGAGGCGTAGTGTTTTACTCTCTGGGAGGCAAGCCTGGTCCATGCTAATGGGAGGTAGGTGAGATTGTCGATGATGGTTAATTGACAGTAGCTTCGTTTTAGAAGCATTAAAATTTACTAGCCATTTCTTACCCCAGTCTAATATGGATTGGAGGTCTTTTTCAATCTCGGCTGCGAGTTTAGCTTTGACGCCTACACCAGTTTTTTGTTGGAGGCGAGAGTAAACTGGTGTCATCGGCGTACAAACCTATTTGGGTTCTTATGGAAATTATTGATTTATATTGATGGAATTTTAATAAGAGAAAGACATGTTATGTAGATTTATAAACATTTCCTACTTGTTCTTTCCCCTACCATTCTGCTAGGTTCCAATCTATATCTGATAGTAATTCATTAATATAATTATTATATATATTATTACTGTATTAGAAAATGTTAGGCCCAAGTTATCTCTATATGGGTGAATATTTATTGTGATTATATTTTAAAAGAAAATTGGGTCTTACATGTCGTCAAATCTAGGATACAATATACTTCAAGTAATGTATTTATTTTTTAGTAGATGAAGCATTGTCAGTCATTATTATTAATTTGACTAGTATTTACATTCATCTTCATTTCTTGTTAATTTGTTTCTACATTTTTGGAAATGTGTATCGGTCTTGTCGGAAAGGATGGAAACATGCTATCACTGTTTTCGCTGTAACGTTATCATTTTTTAAGTTTAGAAATTGGGTTATTTTAAGGTTGTCGGGTTTTTGTCTGTCTCTATTTTTTAGTGTGGGACCTTTTTGTATATTTTATTTAGTTTATTTTTATTTTTTAATCTTTTTAAACTATTTACTTACATGATTTTTATTGGTGCTTTAAAATTGCGATATAACAGTTAAAAAAGATTAGATCAAATTAAATACCAGTCACTGTTCATTGTTTTCTGCTTTTGTTATTTGAAATTTTTGTTTCTTTCAGTTTTGTTGTCCATTATATAATTGTGGAAAGCGTTTTCTCTCCAACTGGAAACGTTGTATTCTCAAGTGAGAAACAACAGCACACATATTTGGGCTTGGTAAGTAATTTTTGGTGGCAGTCAGTAAATTCTGTTTTGATATTCAATTATCAAGTGTGTCCATATCTTTAAGTAATATAAAAAAGTATTTATGAAATGTCCATTGGGAGAATTCAGAAAGAGTTGGATGATATATCCAGCCAACATCATAGTGATCATTAGTGATGGTGATGTTATACCCCCATTCATCTTCCCACAGGGCCTCAGACTCAATACAGTAATCCTTGTCAAGTACCCTGAGGAGGTAGTACTGTCCTGGGTCAAGAAAGTGGCTGCTAGAAAACGCTATGTCTGGTAACAGGACTCTGCACCGTGCCACACTAGTAGTAGAACTAGTCATGGCTGTCAGGCAACCCCATCATCCCTTATATCAGGCTACCTTACTCTCCAGAGTGCAACTCCTTTGATTATCTGTGATGTGCAGTTGAGTTAGAGACCAACAAAACTTTTTTTAACACCAACAATTAACAGAAGGCAAGGATTATGGCAGCATTTTACTAACTTAAACGATAAGTATTGCAGGAAATTTCCATCTCATCTGTGGTTAAAGCCAATGGTGATTTTCATTGAATAAATTTATTCTTTAGTATTTCAAGACATTTTTGTGTAATTTTGGTAAATATATCTGTTAAAATGTGATGTCATTGTTCTTTTTGTTGCTGCATATTTGAGACGACTATTTATCAATCGTACCTACACTATCATCTGCAAAGTGTAAAACAGACTTTGCAAAAAATAACTGAGGCAAACAAAAATGCCATATTCCTCTACAATGTAAACAATCATGACTCTTCACAGCTTCCTTTATTTGTAAATTGCCATGACTTTTCAGGCAAGATAATGGAGTGATATCTCATTGCCTTCTGCTGCATTGTTTGTCATCTTTGGATCCCCATGCTACTACATAAAACAATATCAATGAAAGGAGTTGTTTCTTTTTGGATTCTAAGACACAGGAGGAGGACCGAGATAAGAGGAATGCATGTCAAATGTTGACTCAACATCCCTCCACAGATGGTTTTTTTTAGCCAGTTGCAAACCTGGGTATGGTAAGCATATCGATGCTTCAGAATTCTTGACACCCTCTGTTGAATTCACGCTGTTTTGGACTTCTATTCAAAACCTAGATAAAAGCATCGTCGGAATGCCTCACTCATGAGGCACTCCAGCCAAACACTGATTGTTATGGCCTTGGCTTTCACATTGTGTAAAACTTCCCTATGGTTTTGAAATCAGTTTGCCTTCTCTTAGTCTGGTTGCCAACTTAGAGAATCCAATGTATTCTGCTACTTAACCCATAGCTGGAAAATCATGAAATGAAATCATGCCATTCCCAAAGGCACTGGTGCAAAAGTGGATGCAACACACTAGCCTGGAATTTTAACTTTGATTGCCAATTTCACTTTCCACACTGATATTCATGACACCACCCACACATACCAAAACCTAGAAAAAAAGATTTAATTAGACATACAAAAATTATTTATCTCCGAGCCTTTTTATTCCTGCTAGCAGAACCCCTCTCTGATTGACTGTCATTTTCACTCCTGTTGGAAGAACCCCTTCGTCATTGACCATGTAAACATACTCACCATGCTTGGTCAATTGCTTGCTGGTGAGTCTATTTAATCCACTCATAGTTAGAGGTTTTGAATTCAGTATCTTTCTCCTAAACAGGTTGCCAACCAAGGCTGTAGACTATTCTGTTCTATTATTTAATCATATCTGGGAGGAGAAGAGCTTGATTTAAACCTTTCCCTAAGGTATTTGCATGTAAGTGAATGTAACAAACCCAACTGGAATTTAAACTCTGCTCTTCAATTCCTCAACCTGAGTTGTGATCCATGAATTCACTGTGCACCTCCATTTTGTCAAAATAATTTAATAGAAATTAGACATCTGTAGAACTCCCTTCTGTTTACTTGCTTCCCTGATAGCTATAATCTCAAAAAAAATGTAAATGTAACATCAACTGCCATCTTCTATCTTCATGAATCCTATTCATCTTTTATCCATTCCTCAATAACACCTCTACCCAGTCTTTTCTCTCATTGTAACCCCTACACACTAGTATAGCAGGCTTGCCTTTCTCGGGTGAAATGATTATGAAGGGAAAAATAAGCTACATCACTATTAAATTCATTCTAGAATGTTAAATTTTTTATGATAACAACCTTCCTATATGTTTTGTACTTAGTACCTTGGACTTTTGAACTAACCCTTTATTCAATCTACATGACTGGGGTGGATTCTTTTGCGCCTACTCTTTTTACTGACACGATATTGCATATTGATTCTCTGTAGTCATTGTGTCACTTATTTATTTCTCCCACTAAAAAAGGATATGATTTTACTGCATTAATCTACCCTGGGATTGATCTCATGACTAATTTTTAACTAGGTACCTCTGCTGTGGTGCAGGGGATAACGTCTCAGAATGAGAAATTGGAAGGCAGAGTTTGAATTCGTTGCATTCACTTGTGCGCAAATACCCTTGAGAAAGATATGAATCCATTTCTTCTCCCTCCAGCTATGAGTTGAATAGCAAGAAAGGCTGGGTTCTATAAACCTTGCTTGGCATCCAGTCTACCACATAACTAGGCAGAAGATTTTCTTGCAATAGATTGCCATTTCGTTATTCAGGGATTGAAAGAGACATGATCACCCAAGCATTTCTCATATATGGTGATTAACTGACCGATCAGGATAAAAGAATTGAATAGTAGAACAGATTGGGTTCTATAGCCTTGCTTGGCATCCAGTCTACTACAGAAAAATGATAACCTACTTTAGAAGCATCTGTCTAGTCAGTCATTGATTGAAAGCGACATAATGATTCAAACATTTATCACGTACAGCAACCTCCAACTAACCTCCAAAAAATGTGATACCTCAGGATTAAAATGAATTTTAAAAGATGAAAAATCTTTGAAGTTTTTATTCCAATTATTAAAATACTTCGCAATATTTATAAACTAATTATGTGTGTTCTAGAGTAATGTTTATTGACTTGGTATAGGAAATTTGAAATTCAAATTCCAGTTGATTTCATTGCATTCACTTATGTGCAAATGTCCATGGGAACAGTATCTCTTCTCCCTCCAGCTATGGGTTAAATAATAGGACAGATTAGGTTCTATAACCTTGATTGGCAACCAGTCTAATGCAGAATGAAATGGCAATCAACTGCAGGAAAATCTTCTACCTACCTAATCAGTCATGTACCAAGAGACATCATCATCCAAGCATCTATCACATATGGCACTTAAATAACTGACTGAAACAAGAATAAAACCTAGACTGATATTTGTCGATTATAAAAATTGCACTTCTCTGATGTCATGGTTTTATGGAATCTTTGCAAACATGAACAATTGGCATCAGGTATTTGAGAACAAATTTTAATAGGAGGTAATTATATAAGCTAGCAAAGAGAAAATTATATATCACAGAATTTAGTAAGAACGTTCTTATCTGAACAAAACTCTTTTCCTTATTTTCAGTTTCAATCATAGCCTTGATGCGGCTTCTAAAACCATTACATGCCTTGATAGTTTTTCTCTTCGCATAATAATATATATATATACACTAGTTATCCTTTCCTTTATTTTATTTTTTTTTCTCTCCATTTTTATGTATGCTTCTTTTTAGATTCTTTGTATTTGTTTTTATTTTTAGAAAAGACCAGTTCACTTACCTGGACTAGATGAGTGATTGGAGTGGCCCAATCCGATCAGTTGGCTGGTCAGGTCAAGCCCTAACAACAACTAAAAAAAAAAAAAAAAAAAATGTGTGTGTATATATATATGTATGTATGTATATATATATATATATATATATATATATATATATAGTAGTAATTGGCAAAAACATGTAATACCTTGACCAAGTAAGGTGTTAGAAGGCGCTGGCTAAAAATCAATCATGTTTGTGAGGAAAATAGACTTGGCATGGCTTCAAATCATTTACTTATCCACTGAAGATTGGGGCAGTGTCATAAAGATAACGGATGCTCAAGAGTCTCTCAAGTAAACAAGTATACTGTCCTGTGTAGCCCTGATCTGTCAAGGTGATTGGGTTTTCCCCTTGATAGGTCCTAAAAGACAGGCTCCAAAGTGGGTAGAGAGCACAGACAGTGAAAAAAAAAAATTATGAATCGGAATAAAAAACCCAAAAGATCACTATCGGGCTCTGAAAATGAAATTGACATGGTTTCCTAGATTCCATGTAATAAAATCCCTAGGAGATAAACCCATGTCTAAACTATCCTTTCTTAATAGAAAAAATCTTAATAAATGAAAACTTTTCATGACAGATGTCAGTTACCTCTCATAAAAAACTAAACCAATCTCAAGCATGAAGGAATTATCTTTTGCCTCCCAGGAAGAAAAACTGAACGAAATGAGCAATCAAGGAGTTATTCAATACAAAAGAATTTTCATAAGGCAAAACATGGTGGTAAAAAAAAAAAAAATCCCTATTACAAACATACATAACTATATCATCTTAAAGATTCCACCATGGACAATCAAAAAACCAAATGTCAACCTCAGTTTAAAAGAATTTCTCAAAGCAAAAATTCACCAAAGCACCTATCAAGATGAAATTGACAACATCTTCATACAATATCCCAAATATCACTTTATATTTACTGATGGATCTAAAGACAATGATAAAGTAGCTTGCACAGCAGTATCTAACATAAAAATCCTAAAAAAAGGTTTTACCAAAAGAAAGCTCAATCTTTACAACAGAACTTAACATTATTTCTAAAAGCAATTGCCAAAACTTCATCATGTTTTTGGATTCTTTATCAATACGAATATCACTAAAAAATTTGAAAAACCCCTCATTGTAAAACTTCTATGAAAAAGAAACAATATGTCCAACAATAAAAAAATCCTCCTATGTTGGACCCCTGGACACACCGGAGAAAAAGGCAATGAAAGAGCTGATAAACCAGCCAAATCTGCCCTCAAATTAACCCCTCAAAATTTCAAATTTCCATATAGAGATCTTAATGAAAAATAAAGAAGTTTCTCCAAAATAAATGGCAACAAAAATGGAACAAAAATATTCCGAACAAGCTATTTCAAATAAAACCCAACATAGATAAACACCTTCCCATCCTCACAAAATCCAGGAAAGAACAGGTTATACTAACCTGTCTTCGCATAGGGCACACAAGTCTCACACACTTGTACATACTGAACCAAGAATTACAACCAAAATGTAGATCATGTCAAACATCCTTGTGGAGTGTGAAGCTTAAACTAACGTCAGGAAGATTTTCTTTAACATCAACAATATGAAAAATTTATTTGAATTCTTGAAGCAACTGAAAATATATCAAAAGATCTGAATCGGGAAAAGTAGACAAACTTCAATGAACTTCAAAACAACAATCATCACCAAATACATCAGTCAAAAAAAAAGTAAGATACTTACATAAAAAAAAAATTACAAAAGTATTAAAATATCACAAAAAACTAAATGCAGACCGATGAAAATCTAAAGTGAACCGAGAGAAAAAAAACCTTAAATGACCCAAAGAGGTTGATAAGTAAATTAAAAAAAAAAAAAATCCTTTGTTTTGTTGAAAGCAGCTTCGGCTGTGAATCGGATCCTTTTGCTTTGTGATAATATATTGAACTTTTTTGACCTGAAGGTGAGTCATTTGTTAGCTTTATTTTTTTATTTTTTGTGTGTGTTAGGGCACAGCTTTTCGAACTTTTTTACTTACTGACCCCTTTATATTTCCACTATAAATGCTTATGAAATTTGTACATAAATTTTCACTAAGAGCTTATGTTGCATTAACGTAAAAACTGGTTTTAAGCTTACTTTATTCATAAGTGTTCAAATAAAATAAATTAATACTGCATGTTGATGCAAAGCGTAACAAAATTAAATTTAAATGACTTTGAATTTCACGTTATGAGTTAATCGATGGGCCCCCTATCTTATCCTTGCAAACTCCCTGTGGTCTGCGAACCACAGTTTGAAAACCCGTGTTAGACAGATTGTTTTTGTGGGAGACAGGTGATGATTTTTTTTTTTTTTTTTTTTTGGCATTTCTTGAAATGTCATTTTTTTTAGATAGCATTTATTTGCAGGACTTTCCATTAAATGGTGTGTCTTCAGAACATTTAGAATATCTGAGTATGCTTCGCCAATCTATGTTGCAGATGCCTGCTCAGGCACATTTGTGTCTGTTCAACACCAACAGAGCCCACCTGTGGTTTATACGGCAACTATGATGAGCAGGCCTGAGAGTTTCTGGGGGAAAATGCATTATCAGGTGTGTGATCCACAGTCTGTATCAGGACAGTATGCTCAAACCATCAGTCACGATGACTTGTGACTTTGTGCTAGCAGGACTATCAATGGCTCCAAAGTAGTTGTCTACCCAATTTTGCGGGAGGGAATAATTTATTCTTTTACTTGTTTTTTAATTACAGAAATTTTGTTTGGTAAATTACAATCCTCTGGCATTCTCTTGAACTTTTTGTTTACTGACATATGCTTCAGTTTATTTATTAATTATGAATTCAAATTACTGTACACATATTCAAGTTGAAAAATCCAGCAACATTTTCCATTGCTATTAAATTTGTAAAATTTCTTAATAAAAATAATCCACATCAATACATGTGTACTAATATGGAAAAAAATGAAGATTTTTAATATTTGCGTATTATTTGGAAACCACTTTTTGAGTTGGACAATCTTTTTATAGCTTACATCATATGAAAAAATTTTAGCAGGGGGAAGGTATTTGTTTGTGCCCATGTATGTGTAATCAGTTTTATGGGAAAGCAATCAAATCGAGGTAAATGCAGGTGAAACAAAAGTGAAAGGTGTGACATGTTTCAGTCTCGGTGAGAATCCTGCACGAAGCAATCCTTTCAGTGTTGAGGTAAATCTTAAAAATAAAGACTTCATCAGTGGAGGTGGAAAAAATTTTAGCAGAGAGAAGGTATTTGTTTGTGCCCATGTATTTGTAATCAGTTTTATGGGAAAGCAATCAAATCGAGGTAAATGCAGGTGAAACAAAAGGTTTAAATACATCGATCCAGGTTAGTTTTAGGACAATCATTGCTTTCATCACCATCTATCAATTCTTTAGAATCACTATCCAGTTGCTGCCAGAGTAAGAAGACCTAAAAGAAAGTAATTTCTTACCTGGATTATGACCATATCATGTCGAAGCACCGTTTCTTGTATGATCACCGAAGTTAAGCAGTTTTGAGCCTGGTCAGTACTTACCTGGGTGACCACTTGGGAATATGTGACACGATAACTAGATATATATGTATTTTGTTATAATGGATTAGAGTAGAAAATGGATTAAAATAGAAAATAGATTAAAATGGAAAATGGATTGGAGTAGAAGATAGTTTAGAAAACATATCTAACAAAAGCGAGTACGTTTTCGATGACCCGGTCAAAGGCTGTCCTCACTGTATCTTGACCTCACATTAAGCCTTTTCCGGCGGAAGCCTTATTAAGATAAACAAAAGAAAAGATAACTGAAATTTCAGACTTACAGTCGCCGGTGTTTGTCACCGGTGGTCTAGAGCATTTCCGGATTTCCTTGTTTCCGGTCGATTTTTAGATAAATTCAGGTGTTTTTTCCGAGTTGAGCAGTTAAGTTAAAGACGAGAGAAGTGAAAGGAGTCAGCCGGGTGCGAACTTGAAGTAAGGGTCTCCGTTCGTCTTGGTTCGTTCAGTTCGGGTTTGTTGATCTCCATTAGAGTTGGAACTGTGTGTCACATTCGCCTGCCCCAGCAGACAAGGCCAGCTCTAAACGAATAAAGCCTTCTTTTCCACTCATCCAAATCTTGGAAGTTCGTTCCTTACAGTCAATCTTGTACCCCCAGCTGTTCGTCCGACGGTTTCTACAAAAATCCGGCAACATCACAGCGTGGAGAACGGCCGCCGGAGGAACTTGTTAGGACGGACCGTTGGGGTATTACAAATACCTTGATAATATCTTTTAGGCTTATGACTATATCATGTTGAAATACGTGTTTTCATGGTCACCAAAGTTAAGCAATTTCGAGCCTGGTCAGTACCTACATGGGTGACCACTTGGGAATACCAGGTGCTCAAGGTTAGATGTGCTGGTGGTTTTTATGGATAATGGTTTGGAATTGTTAATCAGACAGTAAAGTTCTAATTCCAGTCACGTTTGTTCTATTCACTTAGACACATAAAACAAAAACCAATTTGCTATTTATTTTAAGAACTAAGCTTTTGCAAGTAAACTAATCAGTAAAGCAAATACATTAATAGAAAAATCTGTCAATACGTGCTTTTTGCAACATGTAATGCAAATGGTTCCAATTATTCATACATGTTAATTAATAGGGAGTTCAGTTTATTACTTAATAACTAAAAAAAACTGATCCCCAACTTTGTCCATCCATTGATTGGCTCAGAATACCCACAAACTAAACTTCTGGATTCTTTTTTTCCAGTCAACTCTGCTCATAAAAAAAATAAGTGCAATGTCAATTATCTTCTTAATTCTGTTTATTTTATTGTTTTCTCTCTTTAATGTTTCACTTTTTTTCATATTTCACTCTCAGTGATCCGTTGTGTCTTTGTGGTTTTATTGCCTTGGTTGAGGTGAAATGGTTTGCAATTAAAATAGTAAGAATTTAACAAAATATCATTTTTGACAGCATGGAATAAAAACTAGTATGAATATTAGAGGATGCTGGACATAAAGTTGGGGATCAGTTTTCTTTAGTTATTAAGTAATAAACTGAACCCCCTATTAATTAACACAGATTAATAATTGGAAACAAATATATTTAAAGACATACAGTGTGTGGCATGTACGTTGTGGCACAGTGGATATCAGCTCAGAACAAGAAATCAGAGAGCCGAGTTCGAATTCCAGTTGAATTCCTTGCATTCACTTAGGCGCAAATACCGTTGGGAAAGGTATTAATCCGTCTATTCCTTCCACTTATGGGTTAAATAACAGGACAGATTGGGTTTCTATAGCCTTGGTCGGCAACCAGTCTACCGCAGAAAGCAATGACAACCTACTGCGGGTTAATCTTTTGCCCAGTCAGTCATGTCTCTTTCAAGACATGATTGCCAAAGTGTGTATCACGTATGGCACTTAACTGAGTGTGTGGCAGAAATACCTCCCACATAATGGTAAGGCATTAGGTAGATGGATATATTGCCACTGATGTGTTACCAATATGTTTTATGTGTGTGTGTGTATTTCTGCCACACTATTTTTGGTTTGCTTTTCTTTTTCATCCTTGAAATGCTTTCAATGATTTTCAGCCCTCATATCCCATTTTAATGAATTCTTAATGCTTTTCAGTTTTACAAATTTTAATGTATTAACCACTGGGTTTAACTAAAACTCTTAAGATCAATAAACGAAACTAAAAAAAAATCTTAGTCAGTTGAAAGACCCTAGAATATTCCGACTGCATTTCTTGTAGCAAGTTAAGACTGCCTAAACCCCTCCACACACACACATGCTCCACAAAATAGCCACCTAGCAAGTAAATGCTAAGAGATTTCAACATATATTACTAATATTAACCTATCTCTAAGCCACCTAAATGCCTACACTCAAATGCAGAAAATGCTAAGACATTGCCAATTAATGCCGGAGGTATTTCTACCACACCTTGTATAAAACAATAACATTATATTAATTTGTTATTTTCTGTCTTTTTCATTCTTCTTTTCTCATTAATTTTTTTTTTTTTCATGAGTGACATTTTATTTACCTAATTTAGATAAAATATGAATAACTTCAGGTAATTATTTTTGGTGCTGGTATGATCCATTGATAGTTTTGAATAATTGTTTATTCTTGCCAATTCAGGTGTGCGATGCCCTTAAGAAGAAGCAGATTCAAATATATACATTAACAGAAGATTGAATGATTCACATGAAAGACATCAACCACAATGACCAAGTAGTTACTTTGGTAAGTATATCACACAAAGGATTAGATCTACCGAAATTCCTAGCACCTGAAGAAGGCTGGTTTACACAATGGCCGAAACGTTGTACAAATGACAACAAAGATGAGGATAATAGTCCAAATAATGTAAATATTATCTCATCTCAGAAATATAGACAAGTATTGAAGGAGTAGATAGATATGCCTATCACCTGATTCACACTCCTCCCCGGTCTTATGAACAGAAGTTTATCCCTTGCTTTCTGTTTAGGATTGGGTTTCCAGTTACTTCTAAAATCTTCTTGTTCACTTTCAATCCTCAGTTCCTGGTAATTTAATGTCATTATCACCTTCCTTGTTCAGGAATTGATTAAAATGAAAAAAAAAAAAACACATTTATTAAGTAATTGAATTTTGCTACAGCCTGTACTGATTGAAAACACTGTCTTCAGATATGCTAAATGATTTGTGCAT
>JBBBDQ010001472.1:45000-50000 GCA_037127315.1 Ascarosepion bandense
CAGGACTCATTGGGGCATATAAATCATCTATGCTTTTTATTTTAAAATGGACAACCCGACCGAAAATCTGCCCCGAAGCGTAAAATAAAAAATACAATAAAACTCTGATATAATTTAATTTGATAAACTTTTAATTGCTGGAATTAATAATAATTATGAAGGACATTATAGTCTGAAGAAAAAAAATTTTTTCGTTTACTAATAAAATTTTGAAAGAATTGATTTTATTTTTTTATTTTTTACTATAATAATTCATAAGTGTTTCTAATATTTTAAAAACCTTTTATGAAAACGTTGTTTAATTTCCTCTTAAGAATTGATTATCACATTGCCTATCGAAAATTGAAAAGTTTGATAAAAATCGTTCACCCATTTCAATTTTAAAATAATTAAAAAAAAAATAAATTTGTTAATTTTTATTAAGTATGGTGTTCCATATGAGTCATAATACGTTTCCGTAGGGGTCGTATTGTTTTTAGAAGTTAACAAGTGTTTGGATTAACTGCCCTTACATCGGAAACGAGACAAAACTCACTTCAATTCTGATTCTAGTCTCTTCAAGACGTTTAAAATCCAACAGCCTGTTTTGCAATTCATTCCATAACTATTTACACAGTAAGTATTATTTTTTAATTTCTCAAATTTTTAATTGTGACTATAGGTGCATTAACTAAACAATTTATGATAATTTTATGTATAGCACAAGAAAATGTGAAAAAAATTCTCAATTGAACTTCAGAAATCTCAATTGAACTTCAAAAAAAAAAAATCTTCACGATAAAAGTTTGTTTTTATTAAAAATGAAGAATTATCGTGTATGATAAGTTTTAATGTTTGCAAATTACCTAACTGACCATTTAGAAAACGTTCTACTGGAATTTCTTTTGTTTTTTTATGAGATTTTTTAGACAAACTTGTGAGGTAAAAATTCGCTCTTAATTCTACCCCACGTGCAAGAAAAAGAACTAAAAAATTATAAAAATAAGTCTTAAATCTGATTTTGTGAAATATAAAGTTTGAAAAAGATTTTAAAAAATGAAAAGGCTATTATTAGCTTCAATTTAAAATATTGACAATGAAAATTTTTTTATTAAATTTTTGTTTGAGAAATTTTATTTCCTTTATTTTCACCTCCAGTTACAAATTTGGCTTCCATTTTTTTTTTTTTTTTTTTTTTTTTTTTTGCATGCACAAAGCAAATTACAATGAAGTAAATCTGAATAATCAAAGTAGTTTTTTTTTTATTTCAAACAGAAATTAAATTGTGAAACAAAATTTTAAATAGCAGTTAAATAATTTCCAATCAATTTTTTTTTTTATGAAGAAAGTGGAAAATTTAATAAAATAGTTTGAATTGTTTGTAAAATTTTTAGAAAAATTATCCTACTTAAAGTTACTCATTCCCCTAAATGTGGAAGGAGTAACATTAAATTAACTTGTTAAAAATATCTGTAAACACATTTCAAAAATAATTTTTTTAATTTATAGATAAGTCAGTTTCATTAAAATAAATCAATTGTTTTATTTTATTTCAGATGAATAAAACTGAACAAATTCTTCAGAATTACAGTAATGTAGATATAGGCAGCCCTATTTTGTGTGGCCATATTTTTTATAAAGTCCATAAAAAATATGGATCTTTACAAATAATAGCAGAATGGGCCACAAAGAATAATGTGCAAAACGGTTTCCCCGAAATTAAGAAACATAAAATTAATGACCTTTGTAAAATATTTAATAGAAGGTTCAGTGGGAAAAGTTTTGCATTATTCCAAAAACTTTGCAAACAGACGGCTCATTCTGTTACGTCTAACTTTTCTGTTGCTGCTGCTATCGCATCATCTGCCTGCTCAACCTCTGCCACAACTTCTAAAATGCCTGAGCCAACTGGCTACATGCCTTCTAATACTCAAAATCTTTCCTCTGCCACTGCAACCTTGACTGATGCAACTGCAACCTTAGCAAAATTAAATGCAAGGCTAATCCAGCTATTTCAGAACATTACTCAAGAAACCCTCCCTAAAGCAACACAAACCCTCTCTGAAGCAACTCGAACCCTCTCTGAAGCAACTCGAACCCTCACCGAAGCAACTGGAACCCTCACTGAAGCAACTGGAACCCTCTCCACACCAACTGGAACCCTCTCCACACCAACTGGAACCCACTCTAAAAGCCAGAAAGAGTTATCAAAAAAAAATAAAACAATTAGATCCCTTAAAAAACAAATCCAGTTGCTACAAGACAAAACCATGAATATTTTGAATCCACTCACGACCAGGAAGCTCTATTATCAATGTCTTTTAAACGGAGTTCCTGCTTCTCGTGTTGGTGAACTGGTGAAATGTATTTCACAAACACTATTACAGAAAGATGTGAAGAGAAGTTCTACAACTGTTTATAGAATGGTTGGGGAGCTCGGTTTCCTTTCGGATGTCATGACGTTCAATGCAGTGATAAGTGCCGAAAACTGCACTTTAGTTTTTGATTCGACAACGCAAGATGGAATACATGTGAACTGTGTCATGTTAACAACGCCATCATCATCTCATCTTGTGTCTCTTGAACGTCTTGCTGGAGGAACTGCAAAAGACTATAAGCAGCATATTTGTCACTGCATTACTAAGTTGGCCGAAGTAGGATCACATTCTACTGGTCAAAGTATTAATGACAGTTGCAAAACAATTATTTCTAAAATTAAATGCTGCTTGACAGACCGAGCTCCTGTCAACCATTCTACAATCTGTTTACTGGAAAAGGAGTGGGAAATAAGAATGAAGGAATTTCATTGTAACTTACATCCTTTGGAAGCAGTTACATCAAAAACGAGGAAAGTCCTGAAAGAATGTGAGCTCAGCACCATGAGAAATTCAGAAGTAAGTGAGTGCGTAGCATGGCGAATTATTGTCGGCATGAATTTCCTCAGATATAGTGATAAATTAGGGCATGTAAATACCATGAAGTCCTTTTTTCGCCAGCAAGGGCTTACATTGTCCCTAATCCCGAGATTCCGAGGAAATCGGTTACATATAATTTTTCATTTAGGTGCAGCTTATTTTCCCATTTTTGAAAAATGTAAGAAATTTGTAATGGGACTTTCCTCTACAAATGAAACTGTCACTAGGTTGCAGACCTTATTCAGAGAAGAAGTTGCCGTAATTCAAATTCAAGTGCTGGGAATCATAGGAAAATTATTAACTGGGCCTTGGATGAGTACCTTCTACACCGATGCTGAAACCCAGAAAGATCCCATTGACACGATGAACATCGTCAAAGGGGTCATTGCAAATATGAAGGTACTCATTGAGGCCCCCATGGATATTTTTTCTTGTCGAAATCACTTCTTTGGGAACCAATTATCAAGGGAAGTCTCTGAGTCTATACTGATTCCCACTAAAAATGAAGATTTATTTCAGCAAATGATAACTGCCTGCTTAAAAGGAGCTGTGGAGGTTTTAAGCAGGCAGTATGAAAAATCATTTGCAATTGTAGAAGCTTCTCCCAAGTCGATGATAACATCAGTGAGGCAGCACACCATGCTAGCAGAAAGTGTCATCGGTGAGTTTTGCGAACGAAAGAAGCTTGCGCCTAATGCTTATGTATCCAGCATAAGTGATCTCATTAAGGCCAAGCGGAATCAAGTAGTGAAATTCATTGATGACCTTGATGCTAGCCAATTGGATCGCTACTTGGATTTGGCAAGGACTTTCGGCAGACAGGAGACTGAACAGAGAAAGCCGATAAATGAAGAAGTTGAAGAAGAAATTGTCAGAAGGATCCAGGCAAAAAATGACAAGTTGGAAAAACAAAAAAGAGCCATGATCCAAAAACAGCTCAAGACTTTGAAGGATACCTCAATTTCGTCTTTAAGGAAAGAATATCCTGATTTTGCTGAAGGCCTCCATGAAATACTTAATGGTAACATAGTTGGCAAAACCATACGACATATTTGGACAATTGATGGTGTAAACCGTCAATATGTCGGCCACATCATGAGTTTTGTAAATCCAATTTACAATATTTTTTATCTCAATGATTTGGTTGACAACTGTCAATTGAACCAATATGAAGTTGGTGCTGACTATGTTATGCAGGACCTTTTTCTTGAAGATGAGCAGAGTTGAACAGGCAAGAGAAGAAAAAAACAGGCAACTGAAGAAAAAAAAAAGGCCCTTTTCAGGGCCACAAAATATTCCAGAAAGTCTTTTCTCTGAACACAAAATATTGCGTAAAAATGATGTAACCAAATATATATATTAACATCTGCAGTACTATAAAAATTAAATTACATATTATTACCATGTCTTAAACTTAATGATAACTTATTAATAATATGAACAATATATAATATAATTATTAATAAATAACCAAATAAAATTATTAATAAATAACCTAGATCTATCTATCGCCCAGTTCACATTCCACCCACGTCCACTGAACAGGTCAAGAGGCCCATCCCCCGTTCCCTGTCTAGGATGTGGTTTCCGGCTTTATCCTTTCCGATCCTTTCACTATTACACAGCCCCCTGCACATCAGTGGCGTTACCGCCTTTCTCGGGGTGATATGATCAAAAAAAAAAAAAATTATTAATAAATAACCTAAGAAAATTATTAGTAAATAGCATAATAAAATTATTAGTAAATAGCATAATAAAATTATTAGTAAATAGCATAATAAAATTATTAGTAAATAGCATAATAAAATTATTAGTAAATAGCATAATAAAATTATTAGTAAATAGCATAATAAAATTATTAGTAAATAGCCTAATAAAATTATTAGTAAATAGCCTAATAAAATTATTAGTAAATAGCCTAATAAAATTATTAGTAAATAACCTAATAAAATTATTAGTAAATAACCTAAGAAAATTATTAGTAAATAACCTAAGAAAATTATTAGTAAATAACCTAAGAAAATTATTAGTAACTAACCTAAGAAAATTATTAGTAACTAACATAATATAACTTAGTTTGGTTATTTTAAAATAAATTACTAATAA
>JBBBDQ010001472.1:60000-62500 GCA_037127315.1 Ascarosepion bandense
TTTTTAAACATAATTCTGCGTAGTTGTATTTTATTACTTGTATGTATAAATAATAAAATTGCTTTCATTTATAAATAATAAAATATAATTTTAGAAATCATGTTATAATTGCAAGTTTACATTGAAGCTAGAAAGCCTTAAAAATTGTACTAAACCAATTAATCACATGTGGAAATTGAAAGACAAAATAAAAGCAAAGACCCTGTATTTGTCTCTATTTTTGAGATGATGTAGTATTTATACTATTTATATTCATTGAACTATTGTCCTCCTCTTTGTAGCGGACAATAGATAAAATAATGTAAATAGAGCAAAGACCTTGATATAGCATAGAGTATATTAAAAATAAGTCAGATCTTATAATGGTGTTCATGCCCAGCCTTTGAGATTTGAAAACAAAATCACTCGACCGGCTGTAAAGAGGAAGGGAAAATTTACTCGCCCATAATCATTTTACTCAACTGACTCCATTTTCTTAAACATTTACCTAAAGATAGTGTGAACTGCTGACAGAAAACAAAAAATGAAATTTGAAATGTTAGAAAGAATTTAAAAAGTTTTTAAAAAATTTGATCTGTCTTAATAGCATAAAAATTTTGATGACAAAACTGTTTTTATTAAGTTAACATAACATCATGATATACTGTTGTTTTTTTTTTGTTTTTTTTGTTTTTTTGGCAACTGAGTGGATGTACCTAAATTCGTACTTTCTTTTGTTAAACTGCAACCTCCATATCATAGATGATTAAAAAAAAAAAGAACAAAACTGATTTTCTCAAGATTTTCTATAAAAAAAAAAAAAAAAAAATACTTTTATAATTTTTTTGGTCCAGGGTTGAAAGAAGTATGCATATTTTTCATTTTTTTCAAATGTTCACTTTTACTTATCGTAAGCAAGCAGTAAATATAGGATAATGTTTTTCCAAGTGAGTTTCTAAAAATCTGTGAGCATCTTTAATCTTGGTGACAGACATATTGGCTCTACTCTGGAAGTGTTAATTAAATGAATGTTTATATTGACCGGGACGATAAAAGCCACGAGTTCAGTAATGTCGTAGGTAATTCTAAGTAACTTGTGAATCTTGAATTGCTTACTTTTGAGTTGTAAAAGAATCAAATTTTTTTTTTCTATATTTGAAGAGACACGTTTCATTGCGAGTTGATTTTTAATCAACCGCTGGTGAGTAAAGCAATAAACTTTAATCGCCCAATTAAGTTTTTTAATCGACTGAGTCATTCAGGCAAGTGAAATATCAAAGTCTGTTATGTCTGCTGATTTTACCAAGAAAAGAAGTTAGCTATAATATTATTTTCCGAAATGAGAAAAGTTACTAAAAGAAATGTCTGGAGTCATGTCCAGATTTAAACTTATCAGAAAATATATTTTAAGATCATACAAAACCAGATGAAAGTGTTTACAATTCTTGTAAGTCTCTTACCTTATTTCCAAATTTCAGTTATTTTAAACTTCCAGTTTTGCATTCTGAAAATTCCTGTTGTGCATTTGCGAAAAATGTTAGAAAATTGCTTGATATAAAACACCTGAAGATAGCAAAAGGTTGATACCAAGGTTGCATTGTCAACTGACTTCTGAATTTAAATATTTAAAAGTTCTACACAATTTACATTATTCAGATTATTCTCATAATCATTGCTGCCATGTTTACGACATTTCAGCTATTCTACACTCTATCCGTCTTCAGGTGCTAAGAATTTCAAACCAAATTCATTATTACTATTACTGAAGTATATCATTTTCATTCCATGTGTGCTGCCACTTATGGTAGTCATGAGTAATCTTCCTTTAGCTCTTCTAAGGTATTTGTTCACTGCTGAACAAATTTCTCCAGTCATATGCGGTCAGCTTCCAGAACATCACCAGACTGTAATATAAGAGAATATAGAAAATTTAAGTGTAACTGAACACATATGGAGAGAGAAAGGGGATCACCACCCCCTATGGGATGAAGTTGAAATAATAGAGAATGCCACTGAAAACTATGTAAACTTCACAACTCGTTGCATATTGTTAAGTTAAAGGGCAATAACTCATGTCAGTTGACTACAAAAATCTTTTAAACCGACCAAGCATAGATATAATACAATACAGGAACGAGTAATAGGCAGTGCTAGAGAAAATCATTATGGTCAAGGATTGCAACATAAACTCTGGTTGAAAAAAAAAAAAAAAAAAAAAATACTGAGACATTAGGTTTATAAGTCATTCATATACTGATGTCCTCAAGGATACATGGCCCTTAAGATAAAAATGTTGGTTACTTCCAGTGACTTGACCTAAAGAGTTCAGTGCCAGGTTACAGGAGATAACTCAGTTCAGTTAAAGAGTGATAGTTACATGGCTATCAGAGGTGGCTTTGCACATGGAATGAGAATGATATACACCCAGTAATTGTAATAAAGAGTTTGGTTCAAAATTCATAGCACCTGAAGAAGGTTAAAGCATACAACGGTCATAAACATGGCAACAAAGATGGAGATA
>JBBBDQ010001472.1:67500-81056 GCA_037127315.1 Ascarosepion bandense
TGCAAAGCTGAAACTTAAAGGTACTGACTGAAGTTCACCACCAGGAGTGGAGGCTGCACCTTAATTTGATTCAATATGGAGAAAACTCAACCTGGTCTAGACACCAGTAAGATTGACAGATCAATAGCTCTTTCTCTATTTGGTGGGTGGTGTTGCGTAGCTGTTCTTAGTTGGTAGAGCAATCCATCCAGTTGATTCCCATAATGAATGAGACTCTGGCCTGCTAACTAGTACGCTGATGTGTGTGTTTAGTCAACAACTGGATTGGCATTCATTGCGCCCAGGTTCACGTCAGCTTTCTCACGTATTTTTAGAGGGACAGGTGGCAGAAAGCCAGACAAGGTGGAACAATAACAGGTCTGTGATGCCCTTAGATATCTGGAGGTGCAGCATGCTAGACTGGAGGTATCAGCAGGGACTTCGCTCCAAGAGGGTCAGGAAACCTCTTAACCACCTCCCGTGATAAGGATCAGGACCTGTAACTAACACTGTGAACAAGGAATTGCCAGTAGGCACAGGATAACAACCCACGTTGATCATGTCCCTGCTCTTTGTGTACATTGCCTGTTGCTACTACCGATCGAAGGGTTCGATGAGGTCCTCGAATGTGGCTGATGATGCTACCGGACAGCATGTACGTAGCTGCAGCAACAGAAGCCATTTTCCATGCATACTGTAATTGCCTTAGCATTCAATGCCTGAAGAAGATGACTGAACCCGATCATTTAGAGGAAGTAAAAGTCATTACAAGGTTTCTGTAAGTGAACCTGTGGAAGGATCATTACCGTCGTGACGAAAAAAATTTTTTTTTTTTTTTTTTTTTTTTTTTTTTTTTTTTTTGCCATATTACCGTAGAAACCTTTCCTTGCTCAGTCAGGGAGCCTTGGAGGGCACAAGGCAGGAGTGATTTGATTTGGGATATACGAACCTTCTGTCGTTTTTTTGTGACTCAGAAATGGGAAAAAGAAGCTGCACGACACATTTACACACAGCAAGGTCGCTTCCTTAAAAACTGTGGACAGTCACAGATGGCAAGGCGACATGTGCACCAATGTTGTTTTCACTCTGAGGAGAAAAATAAAAACCTTCGGCTTTTCAATGCTTCACCATATTGTTGGCCTTGTCAGCCTTCAAACAATTACACAGAACTGCCGCCTTTGGCTCAAACGAGATGACCCACTGAACTTAAGCATATGGCTAAGGGGAGGAAAAGAAACCAACTAGGATTCCCTCAGTCATGGCAAGTAAACGGCTTTGGGGCGTGTTGCACATGGGTTGAAGTCAGCTGTTCATTTTTGTCTTGTGTAGTTTGGAGTTTTCCCTATCGGGGCCGCTTGCAGCAGGTGCCAAGCTATTTGGTGCAGACAGTGAATGATGGCCTTTGATCCGAGAGTCAGGTTGCTTGTAAACGCAGCCCAAATCAGGCAGTATGCTCCATACAAGGCTAAGTACTGGGATGAGTCTGATAGTTGACAAGTATCATGAGAGAAATTTGAAAAAGAACTCAATAGGCTCACAGCATTTGAGCTGTGTTACATAATATCATGCAGAATATGGGCTTGGAATAACCCCATCTCAGGAGATGTCCCAACTCCCTCTACTTGGATGGTTAATGAATTGAAGAGTTGGGGCAATCTGCAGGCAGCTGAAGCCACCTACGAACCGCATGTCAAATGGATTTGTCACTCTGCATAAATTCAGCTTTACAGAATTGTCCACGTAATCTGGTGTTGAAGGTATGACAGCAAGAATGTTTTAAGTATGATTAGCTTCTGTTACGACTTTGTCTCTGGAGCAACATGGGCAAATTCAAAGGCAAATGGACAACTCACCGATGGTTGAACCACAACCCAATGTAGCGGTCACCACTGGGAGACACCATCTACTTTAAGCAAGATGTCTGTATCAATGAAACTACTTCTTATTACCGCAGATAGCAAGAACATTACACTTCAAGGTGCTCACATCAAGTCCAAGCCGATTGTAAGGTGGTTCAGTGTTTACATTTCATAGATGAGACTGGCGAATAGAATCAGATCATCTGCATAGTCCGTTTGTTTGAACTTTAGTCTGCCAATTGATACAGTAAATTCTTCTTGTCCCTCTAGAACATCATCCAGGATGAGATTGAATAGCAGGGTAGATAATAGATTCCCTGCTTCACCCCTCTTTGCCTTGGATGATCTCATTACTTTCCAATCAACAACCTGCTGCTCCTGAAAGTTGACCGATGATAACCCAGAATGAGAGAGAGGGAACCCCTTTTCGTTCAGGTGCTGCAAGAAACACCTTGTGAGCGATTAAATCAAAGGCTTTCCAGATATCGACAGAAGCAACTGTGACGTTCTCTTACTTTTGATTGGGCAAGCGAGAGAGCTGCACAAAGTTTAAGGATATTGGATGCAATCTTGTCAAGACTTTTGAAACCAACCTGAACTTGATGATTGGGTAGGGATGTTTCCAGCCTTTGATCAAGGATTTGATAGAACACTCTCACAAAGTAGTTTCCAATAGCAAGTGAGTCCCGTGCTGATCAAGAACTACATCACACACACCATCAGTTCAACCCTTCTCATTGGTTAATGTTAGGAATCTCCCCTAACAGTGCATCGGGACAGCTCCCCACTGGAGCGGCCCAATATGTATGCAGCATTCAAGCTGTATCTTTAAGGATCATTCGGGATATAGACCCAAAATGTTTCCATCACAGTAATTTCATAATCTTGGTAGGATTGCTGAGCAACAGCTCCACGCCAGTTGTAAGTAAGCACAATAACCTTAACATTCTTGCTGGGCCCTCCTCACTTTCGAACCATGTCCAGAACATATGCTTGGTTGTATTTAGCAACTTTTTCACTATTGAAGGTGTCGAGAGAATCCACAACAGTCATACTGAATTTGAAAATCCAGTAGAATAATGTTCCGTGCGTTTATGATCGTAAGGTAGGGCTTCTGTAAGCCGCACTCAGTATCAAACCTTTGCTCATAGATGACTTTGAAGCCATGCTTTGCTATAATCCTTTCCACATGCTTAGTGTGCTTTGGCCGACACGCCCCTCTCGCAAATGGTCTGATTGTCAGTACTCAAATGCTGACATGAGGATTCGGGGCATTTAGTGTCACCCACGGTTAGTGGTGGGTAACTTTGACCATTACAAGGTTAGGTGAGTTACTCCCATGCTGATTGAGTCATACCCGATTTAGACGTCCACTAAAATGACGTTCTGGTCGCTTACAATCATGAGATCAGGCTTTCATAAGCCTCACTCAGTTTGTAACCTCTATTCGTAGATGACATTGAAACCCTGCTTCACTATGCCCTTTTCCACATATTTTAAGAGATTGTTATGCCTCTTCGTTCAAAGACTGCTTAGGATCAGGCAAGCTTGGGCAATATGCTGCAAGCTCGTAAGAGCAGATCTGCCACATTTACAAAAGGTAGAGACTTTATACCCACCCTGAGACAAACAGGTGGGTGTGCCCATGCAACCTAGCCGAACCCTTATATTATAGCCTCCTGAAAGTTGAAGCCAGCGAGCTTAGCTGTAGCGTACTTGAGCCAGTTGTTAACAGCCGGGATATGTTCGTAGCCCAGAAGACCTCGAGTATCCAATCTCTTGTACAGATCTTCAACCAAGGCCTACTGGAAGAAAGTGGAGGATCCAGCAAAGTATTAGGTAATCAAACTGACAATGGCCAGCATGGCTGCTACGGCAGCACTCTCGTCATCTGGCAGAGACAAGAATTTGAGCCTGTTGCTTTTCAGTGTGCGTGTTAGGTACACCCAACCCGCTGTACCTTGATGGAGCATGAATTGCTGGGTTGGGGCAATTCGAAGGTAGCCGAAGCCACTTATGAGCTGAGTAATGGATGGCTTTGTTACATTTTACTAGTTAAGCCTTTCGAAATCACCCAAATGTTATATAATGTTGCAGACATAGCAACAAGAATGTTTTTAGAATGATCCGCTGGTAAATTTTATTTTAGGTCTCGAAGGCTTTTCTCCCTTCAAATTTTTTCCAAAATTTGCTTACTTTCATGCAAATGTATATGCTGAACTCAAATCAACAATTAGTTATTGAAGAAACCTACCTTTATTGATCTTAATGACCAGAAAAAATCAAACTTTATATCGTATTTTTGTCTTTTGTAACTCTCATGCAGTCATGTTATTAGCTGCTGAATGACTTTGGCATAGACAACAAATTTTGGCCTGCTTGCTTCTTTTACTGAAATTTCCGCCCATTTACTTCCTGTAATGGTAATAATGTGCGATTTTTTTTTTTTTTTTTTTTTTTTTTTTTTTTTTTTTTTCTCCAACAAATGTGAGTTTTCAAATATATGGAAGAAAAAAGTTTTTTTAAGACTATTAACTTTCAAGTATATGAAAATAAATGATAAATGTAGTTTAATTAAACTTGAAATATATTGCATGTTTTTTATTTTACTTTTTTTTTTTGTACTTAATTTCAGAAGAAAGTTAACTTGCTAATATATGAAAATAAGTGATAACTGTAGTTTTACTTAATTTTTTCCGACGAAAGTTAACTTTCTAATATATGAAAATATAGAATTTTTTTAAGAAAGTTAACTTTCAAATATATGAAAATACATATAAATTATAAGTAACACTGAAGCCACATTCTGTTTTCCGGCTGTTGGGATGACTTGAACTGCTAGGAATGGACATAGGTTTTCTGTAACGCTATAATTTCTTCTCCACACACAACGAGCATGGTGAATGGCATCGAGGACATTCCACGGAGGACGGTAATATTCCGTGTAGTTGAAGAAATTCTACTGAAGCCTCTTCATTCATTTGAAAGCATTGAATTTGACATTTCTGCAGTAGTGTGTAGTGTAGATGAGGATCAATTCAAAGTTGTGAAACTTTACCCTAACCTTTTTGGGGGTTAGGGAGAGAACAATTAATTTTTCTTTTCTCGGTTTTTAAGCAGCTCAAAAAAAATGTATCTTTAAAAAAAATGCTTTAGAAATAAAAGTCGATTATTTCACAAATATTTGTTGATAATAATTTGAAATTCTGAATACATTTATACCAAATTTGAAGTTTTTTAGCATTGCATCTCAAATGCGTTTCTGTTATAAATTGTATCAACTACAGTTGAGGAATAGAAAAAAAATTGCGTATTTATTTTCATTACAGGAAGTAAATAGGTGAAAATTTCAGTAAAGGAAGTAAATAGGCCGAAATTTGTTGACTATGCCAAAAGTCATTCAGCATTTAATTACATGACTCCGTGAAAGTTACGGGAGACAAAAAGAGCGAGATGAAGTTCGATTTTTTTTTTTTTTTTTTTCTGGTCGTTCAGATCAATAAAGGTAGGTTTCTTCAATAAATAATTGTTGATTTGAGTTCAGCATGTACATTTGCACGGAATTAAGCAAATTTAGTAGAAAAGTCTTCAAGACCTAAAACGAAAATTTACCGATCCGTTTCTGTTATGGCTTAAGAGTAGCCCGATTTAGCCTTTGCAATAACAAACTTAGACCCAACAGTGTATGGACCACTCCCTTGTGATGGACCCTTCAAAAGCAGCAAGTTGAAAAGTATAGATAACATCTCCCCAGGGATATCTCGAAAAAAAGGCTAAGCGGTTGCCATCTAGTCCAGGCGAGGATTCCTTTATATTTCAAAATATCCAAAATTAGATACCAATAGTTCTACCTCTTAATCATTAAAGTTGCTGATTATTGCAACTCAGAAAAATTAAGATTTCATTTGGAATGAAACTGGAGAAAATCTGATATGTCCGCCAGTTGGAACTGTTCAAAAAATTCTCGCAGTTAATATATAAAAACGGAGGCTTTGAAATATCCATAGATACCAATATTTTTACCTCTAAGTTGCTAATTATTGCAACTTAGAAAAATTACAATTTCATTTGGAATTGAACCATTCAGAAAATTCAGATCTTATTTGACAAGCTTGCACAAAACCAAGGCTTTTGCAGATGACAACTTTTCCACTTGGTGCAAATAGAGCAGATGTCCACGCTAGCGTTCATTACCAAAGACGTATCAAAGAAACGCCCATTTTCCCATATAAGGAATTTTCCAAATAAGGAATAAATCCTAAAACCTATAATTGAACAAATTTCAATCCAAAAAATATTTTACGATAAAATATTAAAAAATTATTACCGTTCGGTTGAAATACAGAAAAATAATTCTTACAGTATGGCCAGGTGATAGGGGGATCAGTTCAGCGTCAGCAGTTTTCTTTGAATCTCCAAGCAGCACCCTTAACTTGTTACTCAACTATTTTCGGTTCTTTTTAGGTGTTGACATTGGGTGAACCGATTCGTTTCCATTAGGCTGGGTGTTGCTTAAGGGGAAACGGTGCCATTAACCACAAGTGATACATGTCAACATAACTGAATTTCCTCTTGTTTCTGTGGATTGACAGCACATTACATTTGGAATGCTCAGATCTAATCCAAGTCGGCAAAGACCAACTGTCAAACAATCCAATCTTTTTTGCATCTGTTCAATGGAATTGGTGAACAGAATCAAGTCATTGGCATAAGCCATCTGATTCAATTCCAGCCCGCCGACAGAAACAGTGAATTCATCCTAACACTCCAGAACTGCATCTCGGGCGAGATTAAATAACACTGAAGATCACGGATCCCCCTGCTTTACTCCCCTATGCTTAGGATGTAACAGATGCTTCTCAATCAATAGCCTACTACTCCCAAAATAGTCCCGAAAATACCCCAGAAGAAGAGAGGGAACCCCTCTCTGTTCTAGCACAGCAAGCACCGCCTCATGAGACACCGAATCAAAAGCCTTGCGGATATCCACAGATGCAATGACTAGATTCTCGTGCTTGGTTCGGGTAAGCGCGAGAGCCGCATGCAACTCTAGAATATTGAAAGCAATCCTATCAAGACGCTTAAACCCAACCTGATCTGGATGGTTACGTAGGGATGCTTCCAGCCACTGAGCTAAAATTTGGTGGAACAGCCTCACAAAGTGGTTCCTGATGGCTATGGGGTAAAATTCCAGAGGGATCCCTGGTTATCTCTACTTTTTAGATAACAGTAATCTGGGAGGTGAATATACTACCAGTTTTACACCAAGAATGTGGCGAGCCCTTCAAAGGCAGCAAGTTGAAAAGGATTTGTGGATGCCGTCTGGTCCAAGTGAGGACTTCTTCATAGGTGTTAATATGGATTGGATGTCGTTTACTGTAATCGGAGCAATGGTTTCATTAAACAATACTTCACTTGTGGTCACATTCAGTGTTATATTGCATTCCCATTCAAATACCAGCTTCCATGCCCGTAGAAAATCCTCATCCCTAAAAGCTCACTCAACAACAAGACCCTCATAAGAGAGGTCACTGTCAAGGACTCTTTCCACAACTGACTTTGAATTATGTTCATAGAGGCATTGGAGGAAGTTGTAAATTTGAGCATGAGGGGCACATTGGCTCATCAACCCCCTCCTTCACAGCCAGGATTGCACACTTTTTAATGGATCTGTTTTTCGGGAATATTTCATAGTATAGGTTGGTAAATCGGTCATTCTCATCAAATGCTCTTTCAGCTGCTTTTCTGATTTCCGGGTCGATAATCTTGGGAGGCAGGATTATGCCATACTCAGAGATTGCATGAATTGGATCATGTTTGTCAGTGTTCAGACGTTGGTTTCCACTTGTACCACCTCTTTCTCCACCATCATTGGGGCGCCCCTTGACAATCCACTTCTGTTTGGACCTGATTTTTTGAGCACTATGGCCAGGTAATAGGGGGACCATTTCAGCGTCAGCAGTTTCCTTTAAAACCCCGAGCAACACCTTTAGTTCCTTACTCGGCCATTTCTGGCTCTTCCTTGGTGTTCATGTCGGACGAACTGATGAATTTCCATTAGACTGGGTGTTGCTAAGACATTCTCTGGCACTGCTGAGACTCGGTCACTAGGGGAGGGGCCGAATACTAGAGAGTATTGCATGTCTTGGGAAGATTTTTAAATAAGTGGGTCGATAATCTGGCACCTCGATTGGGAAGGCAAAGCCTAATGGTCAGCACGGACATTAATTGGCGACGTTCTGATTCATTTTCTTCTGGCACTCACAGAATCATGGGAGGCGTCGAGGCAGTTTGTTATTAGTAGTACCAGTAGAGTTCGTTCATAAACGGTTCATTTTGGAAGCACAACGCCTCAGGTTTATTGTCTCTGGTGGACAACCAGGAATCTTGGCAACACTGGGTATTCGTCCAACAGAAACTACGAGGATGTAGACCTGGTCTTTCTCAAGGTAGGATGGGAGAAGTGCACCGTATACACAAATGTTCTCCTTAGGGACTCACCCTGTTCCTAAAAATGCCATCAAAAAGAAATATGTGAGAACCATTGTCACTCAGAACCTAAGACTTACAGACTGCATGTCGGATAGATGTTGCCTTACACCTGCTCTGATTTTCAAAACTGCAAACTCATCAATTTTGTGAGGCATAAATTAAGCGATATATGAGTTAACGTGGACACTGCATGCTAACACTTGAAACACCAGTACTGCCATTTGCTGGAGTTCCTGGGTGGACCTCCGGGTGTATATGCAAGTGCATGAACGATCGTTTTGCTTCTTCTTGATATCGTTCCGTGTTTTTGGTGGATCTGATTTGATAGACCAGGCAGCTCCATTTGGGAGGCATAGCATCTTGACCGACGCGGACATTATTGTGGGGACATTCAGGTTCGTTATTATATGGTATTCGCCGGTGAGATGTGGGGGTCTGTTGAGACTTTATTTTGTATGGATGTACCAGTCATTCAAGGTGAGAAGGTACCCTGCAATGAATGGTGCATTTTAGGAGCACAGCACTCCAGTTGACTGAGTGTCCGCCCAACGGAAACTACAAGGAGGTGGGCCTGACCCATGCTTCTTGGGATAGGAGCGAAAGTGTGCTGAATAAACAAAAGGTCTCATGAGGATTCGCCCATTCCTCAAAAGTGCTAAAATCGGAGCTGTCAATTTACTTGGAGAGCCATTGTCACCCAGGAGTTAGTGATAATCATCTCCCCTGATGGTGCAAGGGGGCAGCCCAATATGCTCGCAGCATTCGAGCTGTGTCTCATAAGATCTTAAAGGATATGGGCCCAAAATAAATCCATTACAGTAAGCAAATTTGTAAACAATCCTGGTACACTCTTTGAGCCAGTGCTCCATGCTAATTATAAGTGAGAGTGGCCACTTTGATGTCTTTGTTAGACCCGCTACTCTCACACACTGTGTCAAGGACATAGCGTTGATTGTACTTCGCCACCTTTTCCTTATTGCAGGTATCGAGTCTACCAACAAGTCGTAGTGGATCTGTACATCCAACTAAATGATGTTCTTTTTGCCTACGATTGTGATATCGGGTTTCCGTAGGCCGTGTACAGTGTTGAACCTTTGCTCATGATGGATCTTGAACCCCCACTTCATTACGATCTGCTCCACATGTTTGACGACATTATCGTTCCTATTTGTCTGAAGATCGGGCAGGCTTGGGCAATGTGTGGCAAGCAGAACCACCACATTTGCAAATTGTTGAGACGTCCCAACCCCTTTGGGATAACTTAGTGGGCATGCCCATACAACCTAACCGAACTCTCACAGCTTCCTGGAAGTTGAAGCCCTTGAGCTTACTTGGCGCTTGCTTGAGCTAGCTGTTAACAGTTAGGAGATGTTTGTACCCCTGGAGACCTTTAATGCCCAGCCTCTTGTGGAGGTCTTTGATCAAAGTCTCCCGGGAGCATGTAGGAGATCCAGAGTAACGATAGATCATTAAGTTTCCTATGGCTGTAGGAGCGGCGATAGTGATGCCCTCCGCATTGGGGTCAGTTATAATACAGAGGGGGCTGATTGCTTTTCAGTGTAGATATTGGATATTTAAGTGAGTTGACGCCTAACCCACCATACTTAGTTGGAGTTTGTATTGCAGAGTTAAGGCAGTCTGCAGGTAACCTAAGCCACTTACGGACTACTCATCAGATAGACTTGTTACCTGGCACCAGCTCTGATTTTTGAGACTGTCCAAATGTAATTTGGTGTTCAAACATGGCAACAACAATGATTTTAAGATAGTTTTTGTTGTGGCTTGAGTCTCTGAAGCAATGTGGGCAAACTCAGAGATGAGCTGCCCACTCCTCTATGGTTGAACCATACCCACAAGTAATGAAACCTGGAGGTGGCAGTCACCACCGGGAGAGCGACATTATTAATTCTGAATGAGATGTCAGTATCAACAATACTATATTTTCCCTTATTGGTGCGGTTAACATAACATTACATTTGGCAATATTTAAAACCAGTCAAAATCAACCGAGGACGACTGAGACGATCTAGCCTCTTCTGCTTTTCTTTGCATAGAACAAGATCATCCGCATTAGCCATCTGATTCAACTCCACTGAACAATAGGGGATCCCCCTGTTTTACACCCCAATGCGTAGGGTGAATTAGGTGCCCTCCAATCAACAATCTGCTACATTTGAACATGGTATGAATGTACCCCAGAAGAGATGGAACTCCTCGCCTCTCAAGCGCCGCAAGAACCCTTTCATGAGAGATGGAGTCAAAGGCCTTTTGAATATCTACCGATGTGTGACCACAAGGTTCTTGTACCTGGAGCTTCCAAACGTTGTGCCAGTATCTGGTGGAATACTCTCACAAAGTAGTTCCCAATGGCTATGGAGCAGAATTCAAAGGGATCACCGGGCACATCCACTTTTTTAATGAATGTTACCCAGGATGTAAAGATGTTACCTGATTTGCCCCAAGAACATGGTGGGCCATTCATTAGCAGCAAATTGAATAGGAGGCCGTCTGCACTGGGAGATGAGTCCTTCACCAGTGTTAAAATGGCTCTGACTTTATCAACTGTAATTGAGTAAAATTTTTGTGCAAAGGAGACTCACTTAATATAGTCTCTGGTCAAATTAAACACTCATGCTTGGCAACGAGTCCCTCATAGGAGAGATCGTTGTTGAGGATTCTTTTGGCGACTGACTTGGGGTTGCATTTATGGAGGCGTTGGAGAAAGTTATAGATCTGAGCACATTGGGTGCGCCTACTTCTCAACCCCTCCTTCACCGCCGACACCGAGCGTTTCTTAAGCGTTCTGTTTTTAGGAAAGACTGGTATAGTCTCGTGAACCCGCCATGCTCATTAAGTGCTCTTTTGGCTATCGCCCTAATCTCTGGATCAGCAATTTTGGGCAATAGGCCGATGGCATACTCAGAGATTTTAGAGTACGGATCCTCAGGGTTTGTGGTCGATTGCACAGGTGACTTGTGTGTGTTAGGTTCCTGCACAGATTCAGTCCTCTCCTACTCCTCCGCGTTCATGGTCATAGGCTCCGGATGTGTTTGTCCAGTATTATATCCCCTGGAAATTCGCTTCCGCTTGGACCTAATAGCTAGAACTGTACGACCGGGCAGCAGAAGGACCAGATCAGCATTGGTGGTGTCCTTAGACGCCCCAAGCAACACTCCAATTTCTTTCAAAGGCCATGCTCTCGATCTACCACATGGTTTAGATGCAGCATCGTTAAGCATTGCTTGCTGTACAGATGGGATTTGCACTGGATTTCCGTTTGGAGCGTCACACAAGATGCCCACGGAAACCACTGAGACTCGGCTACTGAAAAGGTCGGGATTATCAGAATCCTTTAATGATTTCCAGATGGCTTTGTAGTCAGCTTTTCGAGACATAAACTGAGCAATATAATTGTTCACGTGTGCATTGCAAGCAGATGCCTCCATCTCCAGAACTGCCATTCGCTCCAATTCTTGGATAGTCCAACGAGCTTATTTGTGAGTTCGCGGGTGGTAGGAGGCATCTCGCTTTCTTTTAATTTTATTCCACGTTTCTGGGTGTGTTTGGCATAGATGATTGGATAGACTCGCCAGCAGCTCGAAAGTACGTGAGCATACCAGGCAGCCCCAACCAGGAGATTCGGACACAGGATTGGCACGGATATAGACCTAGGGATGTTCAGGGTCGTTAACAGCTGGTACCCGCTTATTAGCAGAGGGGTTGTCGAGGCATGTAATTTAATGACGGCGAACCAGGTTTAGTACGTTCAGAGGGGGGAGGTAGTCCCATGGCGCATTTTGGACGTGCAGCACCACATGAAGGTGGTCCTGGACTAGTCCACACAAATGGTCTCATTGGGGAATCGCCCTTTCCCCATTCGCCACTAAAAGAAAAATGCCATCATATATAAATTAAATCTGACAACCGCTGTCACCCAGAGTAATAGAAAGCGGTATGGGCGACCATTGCTAACGTAGACCTTAAGAGAGTCATCTTAAAAGAGTCATAGTTACTCCTGCCGTTTACCGCACTTGATTGAATTTCTTCACTTTGACATTCAGAGCACTGGGCAGAAATCACATTGTGTCTGTACGATGCTACATCTCTCGTGTCTCCTCACAGTTGGATTAGTCAAGCTCAACAGGGTCTTCTTTCCCCGCCGGTCGTTCCAAGCCCATTCCCTTGGCTGTGGTTTCGCTAGATAGTAGGTAGGGACAGTGGGAATCTCGTTGATCCGTTCATGCGCGTCACTAATTAGATGACGAGGCATTTGGCTAACTCACCGCTACATACCCGCCGGCTCAGTGCGCTTTGTGCCGGCGCACCCCTCTAGCCAGTCGGCCCTTAACCCGGCCGACTGTTGTCCAAATGCCACCTTTGGGAGGCGGGGCGCGTTTGGTGTCATCTTTGTGCAGTAGCGAGACATTCCCTTTAACCTATGTAAGGTTAGGTGAGTTAGTCCCGTGCCGATCAGTGTCTGTCCAACTGCATCACTGGTTCAGTTGCTTACTGTGGTGGGTAAGCACCCTCCCCCGATGACACAGCTGGGCAACTCCCTCCTGGGGCAGCCCAATATGCTCGAAGCATTCGAGCCGTGTCTCGAAGGATCATTCGGGAGATGGGCCCAAAATGCCTCCATCATAGCAGTTTGTTCCTCGTATGATTGTTGTGCTAGGGCTCTTCGCCTGTTGAAGGTTAGAGCAATAACCTTGACGCCTTTGTTTGTTCCGTCCCACTTACACACCGCATCAAGGACATAGGGCTGGGCGTACTTGGCCACCTTAGCCCTGTTGCAGGTATCAAGATTACCTACCACAGAGTCGCAGTGGATTTGCACGTCCAGCAGAGTAATGTCCAACTCGCCAACGATTGTGAGATCCGGTTTCCGCAAGCCGTTTGATGTTTGAAACCTGTGCTCATGGTGTACCACGAATCCCCGCTTAGCTACAATCCTCTCGACATGAGCGACCACGTTGTCGTGTCTCTTAACCCGAAGACCATGAAGGATTGGACAGGCTTGGGCAATGTGCGGCAGGCTCATTCGAGCAGAGCCACCACATTTGCAGTTTGTTGATACATTACGCCCGCCCCAAGATAGTCGGGTGGGCGTGCCCATATAGCCTAGCCATACCCTCACCGCCTCCTGGAAGTCGAAACTGGCAAGCGATGTCGGTGCTTGCTCTAGCCAGCTGTTGTCAGCTGGTATGCGCTCGTAGCCCTGGAGCC
>JBBBDQ010001473.1:0-30000 GCA_037127315.1 Ascarosepion bandense
AAACCCTCTGATATCGAAATGAGATCTGCTCCACAAAACAATAACACCTGATCTTTGAAGGCGGTGACTTACTTTCAGACTCTGAATATTCTACCCCAGGTAAGAGACAGAAAAGAATTTGAATAAGATGCTTCCAGGTTAAAATCTCTAACTCTTCCATGTTCGAATTCCATATCCAGGAAGTGAAGTAAAATTTGAGATTTGACAAAAGTTCTGTCGTTTGGCTGATTACATAACTTTGATGTAATAACATTGATAAGGAAGACTATGATGAAGACAATAATAGCTGTCTCCACCTAGAAGGACTTTACAATCATAATATTTGTACTTGACACTTTCTTTGATTGTTCGTACGACCACTAAGGCCTGCCGAATAAGGTACTATTTAGTTTTGATCGCATGGAAAGATAATAGATATACGAGAAACGCACAATTGGCTTCAGTGAAAAAATGATAGAATTCTTCAAAGTTTCTTACTAATATCTCATAAGTAATGGACTATTCCGTTTTGATTATGCGAGGAGACATATCAAAGACGCTACTTGGTTTCAATGATGAAAGAAAAGTGATTTTCTACGCGCAGGTTAAATGTGACACAAGGCCAAAAATATGGGACACACAGTGAGGATCGAACACACTACTCAATTGTCATGATTCTAACAATACAAGCTTTCTAACTATTACACCACTACGAGGTGCCCAGTGATGAAAGAAATGAAGACAGGAGTGTTTAGCAGCTATAGGGAAAAAGTTGTTAATTTCAAATCTTTTTTCATTTTACATCATAAAATAACGACTAGCATGCATATTTATGATTGTTGCTGCAACAGTTTCTTAACTCAAATATTTAACAACGTTAAATTATAGAATTTATCATGAGTTTTCTTACAGAGCGGCAGTCCTTCTCCACAAGAATCGATTGAGAACAGCTGAGTTAAGTTGGTGTAAGAAAAGTCCGATCCACAAGTGAATATTGTCTAGCCAGTGTTTTGTGGTTAAATTCTGTTTCTTTTGTCGACAGTTTTTCTCTCCACACGTGTTACTGAAACCGTAGATTGATCTCTTAATCTGACCAAAATGTTTAAGTAATTTCGATTTGGCAACTGTTGTGATTGGCTCAAGCTTGGTTTTGTTTAATTGTTCGTTGATGGTGATGTGATCCTTGAGGCGTTTATTTGCCATGGTTTTGAAAGATTGATAAGTTTGACCTTTTTGTCCAGTTCACATTCCAGTACATAAAGTTAAACAGGTAGGATATAAATCTTGGTTTGAATATCAATATATCTTTGTTTTTGTTCAAAGTCACCCAACCTAGAGTAATGCGATGCTGAATTGAAGCTAAGGGAATTCATACAGATATGTTATTGTAGAACTCGCCATGAGATTACTCAACCATTAACTGAAGAATAAAGATTCATCAGACATTTCAAATAAAAAACATTAAATTTTCACTGGCTTAAAACTAGTAAGCGTAATTGTAGTAAATTGCATTGGATAAAGCTTCATTACAAGTTTAATGATGCGTCTGTTTTTGTCTATACTTCTGAGATAAAGTGTTCGATTTATTTACATTTTTTGGACTGTTGTCTACATCTTTACTGTCATATTCACGATGTTTTTGTCATTGTACCCTCCGATCTTCTTCAGGTGATTGGAATCCTTTATTCCAGTCACTAGGGTGTATTGTTCTTGTTCCATCAGTCATACTACTTCCGGATGTCTTAGTCATCCCCCTTTGATCCAACTATCTACAAATTTTTGCTCACCACTATCTAAACAAACGCTTTCATTAATTGGGCCATGTGTTCTTGTGTATATGGCCCAGTAAATAAAGGCGTTGGTTAGATCCAGTGACTTGAATCAACTGAGCTACAGCCGTGGTGAAAAAAAAACTTAATGAGTTGAGTTAAAGGGGTGGCATGGATCAAGGAACTAGAACAATACACCCCAGTGATCGAAATAACATATTCGGTTTGAAATTTTAATCACCTGAAGACGGTCGGAGCGTACAACGGACGATGCGTCGTCTGTTTTTTTTTTTTCACATATTCTTTGACTATCTTTTGCCATCTAGTCACACAATTTCGTTAAGTAGGTTTGCGTTTCAGTTGCCTTCCCATATTCTGTGGGTTTTAAATGTGGGTCTTCTCATAAATTTAACGGTGCATTGCTTTCTACATTGCGATGTGTTACTCTGTTTCTATTATAAACTATCTCAACCAAAATTTTACTTATCTTCTGAAAGGATTAGCATTTATTTTTGTTTTTTTGCTCAAATATATGTTCTTACGGATCACTATGTGCTGAATCGCTTACAAAAGAGCTTTTAATTTCAAACTGGATATGATCTATTTGATTTTAATATTATATAAATATTCAGCTGAACTTTTCAACGACCAATTAAGTCATTTACCGTTGTGTCTCAAAGTTCATTCACGTCTCTGTGCGTAAAAACCGGACAAGGCCTGTTGTACGTTCACAAGAAAAACAAAAAGTGTAAATATTGCCATGATCAGAAGAAAATTGCTTTCTAATGTATTTTTGTTCTTTTTAAGGGTTTCACTTGTCCGATCTGGGAGTAGATAGATGACACTTGGAACACATTTTGCGTATTCACTAATGACAGACGAATGATTCATTTTTTTTCCTTTTGTCAGCAAAATATAACCCATATCGAATTCTAAATAAAACCTCGTTATTCGCTTTTCTCTCCTATCCATTTCTTGTAAAAACTATGATTTATATATAAATTATAATATTTTAATATGGGGAGTTACATTACCTTCAGCCAGGATGTTTTTAAATATCCTCGAATGTTGATTTTACGAATAATTCCTCTGTTTTTGTATGTGATATCATCATTTTTTTTAAATGCCAAAGGATTTACTTTGAAACAATGTAACGAACGTCTGCATCTGTCTGCAATTCGTTTCCGGCCAAACTTTCTCACTTTAACTCTTTGTTCTCCTTTTCGCTTTCTGCTTCATTTTTAATGCAAAAAGATTTGAGCTCCGACACCATGTAACCAATATCTGTCTACGATTTACTTTCTGCCTAAATTTAAAATTTTTCTCTCTTACCTGTTTCCATTGGCTCTTTCCTCTCAATGCTTTCTCTCTTGTTTTCCTCTTTGATTCTTGTTTCATTTGTGTCTTTCCTTTTTCTTGTTTTCTTATCTTTCTGCTCTTTTTCTTTTTCCCCATCTTTTTTAATATCTTTTTTACCCCAAACAAAAAAGATTTCCAAAAATAAAAGGAAGTTGTGTTTGTTTTAAATTTTAAAAAAAAAAAAACGTTTATTACCATCATTAAGAACTGCGTGATGAGAAATTGTGCTTTCAATATCGAAACAAAATGTACATTTTTGTAGTAGTTAGTAATTTGTACATGTTCTAAAGTATAACTAATGATAAATATTCATTGGTCTATTTTTATATTGTATTGAGCACTGTTTTAAATTAATATTTTGAACGTTGCAATTATTTTCATCGTTACTTATTCAGTTGGGTATATATATATATATATATATATATATATAGTCAGTATATCTTCATTTATTTCATTGAATCTTGTAAACATATTGTGTCGATGTTTTTATTCTTTCCATTTTTTATCAGTTTCTTGATGGTAAGAATAAGTTCATCAAGAATGTGACCGTAGTTTGTTTTAATATTTTTAACCCAATACTTTTAACCCAATAAGATCATCTTCAAGGTTACATTACACAAGACAACATTTTTTAACTGCGATAAAATCTGCATTCGAACGTGTTTTTAAAAATCACGATTATGATGAAATGCAGATTTTATCACATTTTAACAGGTTTTATTTGTTATTTACACCGGATCTGACAAGTTATTCCCATGCGGGTATCCCAAAGACATCAATGTCTTGGATACTGCAACACTGAGGACTGCGATGGAAAATACCTTAGAAACGGCACATTCGTGCGAAGCTTAAAAATGGATCCAATTAAAAAATGTAATCTTTCTCAACAAACTTATTTCCCATATCTTCTTTATACAATAGTGTAGTATTGTTAAATAAAGGGTATATTAAATTTTGAAATCCCTCGGTAATCTTTTAGAAAGCCTGTATTTAGAACTTAAATTATTTTAAAAAATTATCTGACAATACTCTAAAATCACTTTTTTTTGTGGAACAAGCTGGACTCTTATTACATCTCATAGTTTTTCCTCTGAGCTATTTTTTTTTTAGTCATATCACCCCAAGCAAGGCGATAACGCCACTGATGCGCAAGGGGCTACGTAAAAGAAAAGGATTGGAAAAGAGAAAGCCGGAAACCGCATCCTAAACAGGAAACAAGGGATGAGCCTCTTCACCTGTTCAATAGACGTGGGTGGAGTGTGAACCGGGCGATAGTTTAGTCTATCTACTCCAATTAATTTAGTCTATCTACTCCAATTATGGCTGAAATAGAAGAGTATACTGGGGTTACTTAACTGTGATAGGAGACAGTCTTGAAAAAAATGAATTTAAAACAATGAAAACAACAAACAAATTGAAAAAACACTATTTTCCTCAGAAGATAAAGAAAAAAATCTTAATAGTGTATGCTCTGAGGATAACTGGCGTTAAAAACGGGGGAGATTACTCAATTCAAATATTATTCTGGTGTGAGCTTAATAAAGCGAGTCGATTTTAATGCCAACGCAATACTTTCCACACAATTTCCTCATCAACTAATTTTTTAATGATCCTTGAACGACGAGTAAATTACTCGTGAATATATCACATTAAAATGTACTGCTTTAATTTATGGCTAAATGTATGGTGTTTTTTCTTCTCTTTTATTTCACATAAAGACACGGTAAATTGGAGGCAGAGTTGGAAGCAATGAACTGGCGTGTCAAGTGGGAAGACATTACATTCGGCAATAAGAAATCTAGCAAAAAACTTGAGCGAAGTGCAAGCAGGCTCAGTTTAAATCGGGTAAGTTATTGATAAAATAATGTTTTTTGATCGAACTGAAAAGTTTATTTTCGGTCAATTTTGGTTCATTTCGTTCTTCCGTATATAAAAAAAAGTATTGTCGCTGAATCAGTCAGTCAGTTAAATGTCATATGTGATACACGCTTGGGCGATCATGTCTCGAAAGAGACATGACTGACTGGGCAGAAGATTATCCCGCAGTAGGTTTCCATTGCTTTCTGCGGTAGACTGGTTGCAGAACCCAATCTGTCCTATTATTTAACCCATAACTGGAGGGAAGAGACGGATAAATACCTTTGCCAAGGGTATTTGCGCGTAAGTGAATGCAAGGAATTCGACTGGAATTCGAACTCGGCTTCTCATTCCGAGCCGATATCCACTGCACCACAAAGCACACCCTGAATACTCGCCTTAAAAAGAGTTTTAAATTACAATTACTGTTTATGCATTGGCTCGGTGCAAATGAAGCTCTTGTAGCCATATCTGGGAATTGCTGTCTTCGATCTAAAAAAATGTTGCTACAACGTTTAAGGAAAATTACATAGAGAATACAAATACGTTTATTCTCACAGAAAATGTGTTGGTGGTTTAATAGGCAGCGATTCGGAATGAGAAGTCAGAAAGCCGAGATCGAATTTCAGTCTGGTTCATTCAATTCACTTAAGCCCAAATACTCCGGGAAAGATATAAATTCCGTTTTCTTTCCCCAAATATAGGCTAAATAGCAGGACGTGTGTATGAATTTAATAAGAGCAGACTAGCCCAAAAAATAATGAAATATTTTATCATTTGGATCAAAAACATACAAAATATGGGTCGATATCTCATAGTGTAAATAAATAGTATAATTTATGCCTGTAAGTGTATCAGAATTATATATATATATATATATATGTCAGATTAAATACATTGCAAACATTCTGTCTGCTTTTTTTAAATAAAATCCGTTCATAATCACGGATTATCTTTTGCGTATTATAATTGAAAGGTGTCAGAAATGAGCTGTAATGTTGATAGGTGTTATTATCTTGACTGCCTTGAGAAATGAATGATAATAATATCTGTCAACCTTACAGCTCATTTCTGACATCTTTCAATTATTATACGCGAAACATTATCCGTGAATATGAACGGATTTTATTAAAAATAAGCAGACACAATGTTTGCCATTTATTTAATTTGACATGTCTAAAAGAAAATTTGCTGCCTAAATGCACACACACACACACACACACACGCGCACACACACACACACACACACACACATATATATATATATATATATATATATATATATATATATGATGTGTGTGTGTTTTGTGTCGAGTTTGAAGGTTGATTGCATGTGGATTTGAAGACGTTTTTACGTTAACACAGATCGGGAAATTAAAGCATATGTGAGATTCTTTAAGAATGAATTTAATAAATATTAATGATGTAATATAATGCTATTGACGTCTGTTTGTAGTTATTCAAATTTGTATCAATTTTTTAAATAATGGCTACAAAGCAAACATGCACATACACACACATTATCATCCGAATTCTATATAGACAAAATAGAACTATGATACACTTCGACATAGAAATTATACACACGAATGCTGCTTGGCTATTCCGATGAACGTGAAGTCAGTTAAACCTATGAAAATCAAACACCACAATTTTTTTTTTAAAAAGCCACAAGTTTTTACATATCAGATTCTCTGATGAAGCTTTATAAAAGTAAAACACGTTAGATTTATAAAATGTTTCTATTCGTTCTGTAGCCTAAAGCAAAATATATTTCGACTTCAAATAAAATACTTAAAGTTGATACGCCGTAAAAGGAAAAACAGCAAACCAGTTATGTATACTCCCCAAAATAATGGTTTATCGTCTCCAAATGTATACCCTCTTTTCCTTTAGAGCTTGTCGGTACAGCGGAGGGGTGGGAGTATGTAGTCTGGGCAGCGCACGGTTTCTATATAGGATGACAGAGACTAGGAGAAGGAAAATTTTGAATTCGAACTACCTGCTGCCTTGTAAGTCTTCCCTCTTTAACTTTTGAGAGGAGAGACTGGATAGCATCAACATCCCCTGTGAAAATTAATCGGCAAGCCATTGCATTATTGTTCTTTAAAATTGTTGTACATATATTTTCATTTGAATCTTGTCGGCTCGGCCGAGAATCAGATCAAGGTCTCCATCTATCATCGCCTGACTAAAAGAAGGAAACCTCTCAATTCAACCCACCCGCTGCCTTGTAGGTATTGTCTCTTTAACTTTAGAGAAGAGGGACCTGGTAACGTCAGCATCCATGGTGCAAAAGTTTCGTAAAATGAAAAATTAATATGAAACAGCCTAGATCTTTGCGTTTAAGTTTCATCGTGGTTTTCGAAAGGATATCAAAAGGATCAAACTAATATGTGAAACACATTCCTTGTAAAATATATGAATTGCAACAAAAAATATATATATTCATTAGGACTTTTTCCGTCTTGCGCGTAGGTTTCTCTCTTTTCAGTGACAAGACATACATTTTTTTTCTCAGATTCTATGGTAACTCATCTCCTTGCTTCTTCTGATACAAAAAATAATTGCTGTCTATTGAAGTTTTTTTTTAGATTATAAGCAATTCGAACAACACAAAGTAAAAGTAAATTATCATCATCATGAACAACAATGATAACAATAATAACTTTCATAGGACTTAACAATGCACACAAACAGAATAATTAAATTTAAACGCCCAGACATCTATACGAAAGACCACAAGAACAGAATTTCTTATTTACATGACAGTTTCCGCAGATTTTAATGCATCTTTGAAAATTTTGAAAAGAAAAATACAAAAGAAATCTCAAACATCTGTTACATGGGGACATCAATAGTTCCAGTTGTAGTTGGAGACCTCGGATTGATTTGAAAGGATTTCGATAGACTCATTGAAGGGATCCCTGGTTGCTCCTGCCCTCAAGAAATTCAAAAGGTCGTACTCATGAGTACAGCTCAAATATAACGAGGAGCTTTATCTATGTAAAATGTGAGGGATCTTGATTTTTTTTTATTTAATGATCAATGTAATATCTCATGAAGCTACTTTTGACCATAAGCCTTTGGTTCGAACCCTGAAGGAAATGTGCATACAACAGAAATCGAAATAAGAAGAAGAAATAATAATAACAACAGCAATAATAATAATAATAATAATAATAATAATAACAACAGCAATAACAATAATAATAACAACAGCAATAATAATAATAAAAACAACAATAATAATAATAACAATAATAAAATAATAATAATAATAATAACAACAACAACAACAACAGCAATAACAACAACAACAAAAATAATAATAATAATAATAATAATAATAATAATAATAATAATGTGCAAAAATTATGGAAAATATGTAAACAGACACTGGCATGAACATCACCCAGCACTGGTTACAGAAACAGAAGATGTCACCATTCTATGGAATTACACCATCTACACACCTCGTATATAAGACGGAAAGTGATATTTTAACCCTTCTTAAAGTGCGTCTTATATGTTGTAAATTATGGTACGGTATTTTTACATACTTAACTGAGTACCGTACAAAACAAAATTATTTTTTGTTTTATATGATGTTACATCATCTACGTATTTCATTGAGTGAACTATACTCATTTTTTTTCTGGGTTCTTGTTTTTAATTTTACACTGAATAACAAAGCAACCAGATACGGTTTCAATCATTTCTTGAAGCCAGTATTGCGTGACCAAAAAATGTTGTTCGTCTCTCTATGACACTGTCTATGTTTTTTTTGTTTTTTTTTGTCTTGCTTTAATTTTGAAAGCAGTATTTTGCCATGGTGTGTCCTTTCTGTATTTGTTTAGAACATTTCTGGAAATTTGTGTTTTATTTTTATTTTTAATTTGTCTGACTTTCTTTCCACTTTCTTTGGGAATGCTTAGCAATCCTCTTTCATTTGCAAACGTCCATGCGGCTTCACACGCTCACGTAATTAGCTCCGGAATCCGAGCGCCCGAAAAAGATAGAAAAAAAAAAGATCGGGTCAAAATAAATCAACAAAAAAAAAAAACTCAAGTTCTCGCAGCCACGTGAACTGTTTTCCGTAATGTGACGAGATGATGTATAAATTTGCGAAACTGAAAATAAACAAATCAGCAAGAGTCGAGTGGGTAAAATGAAAGGAAAGCGTGGCGTGCGGAAGATAAACGATAAGGTGAAGTGTTCGATGACTGCAGATGAGATAAAGTCAAAGTTGGGTGAGTGAAGAGGAGAGTAAAAGAGAAATAAAAGGATTTACGCGAGAGAAAGAATAAAAGAAAGGAGGAAAATAAAAGAGGTGAAGATAGGATTTAGGATTTTCGCGGGCAAGGAATGTACAAAAGACGAAAGTAGATGTTCTTACCAAGAAAGTCAATACGGAATGGAGCAATAATTCTTCTTCTTCTTCGATGTGCCCTGTCGTTTCAGGACGTAGGTGATCATGGCTTTCCCCGTCTCTCTATCCCTGTTGGCTCTTAGTAAGCTTTCTCCTGTAACATCTCGCAACCCCTTTTCTGTCATCCACCAGCTCAGGCCCTTCAAATATGTTACTCTGCTTTCCTCTGTCCCTTTTTTCTCTCTGTCTGGCTTGTGAGTATTAGGTTCTACAAACCCTCCTTCCTCATTGCATGTCCCAAAAAACTTCAATTGTCTCTCCCTGATGCTCATTATTAATTTTTGTTTTCGTTGCCATTCTTTCCAAAACCTCATCTTTGCTCATATGCTCGGTCCATGATATCCGCAGCATTCTTCTGTAGAACCACATTTCAGTTGCTTCAAGTTTTTCCTTCATTTTCGAAGATATTGTCCAGCATTCACTGCCATTTTGAAGAACTGGCAACCTAGTACCCTCTTCTTTGTTTCTAATGAAAGTTTCCTGTGTCTTGACCGCGTCATTCGCCATGCCAATTCGGCTTAGGACCTCTGTGTTGCACTTTTCATCTCGCGTTAGAACGCTTCCTAGGTATTTAAATTTTTACACTTGCTTGATTCTAGTATCCCCCACCTGTATTTGGCATTTTGGGTTGCTCTTTTTACTGATAACCATGCATTCAGTTTTCTTGCAGTTTACTTGTAACCCTTTTTAGTCTCTTCAGCTACCATCTGTAAGAGGTTTTGTAGTTTCCTTTCCGTGTCTGCAATCAGCACTGTATCAACTGCGTATCTTATGGTGTTGAAATTAAGCAAATTAATTTCGCAAATCAGTTGGTTGATTGTTTTGGTTTAGCGGTATATCAAACTCTGTAGGTTATTTGTTGCTAAAATCTAAATATATTTTGTACACAATTTTTTTTTTTTGAGATAATAATAGTTTAGAGATAAATATCTTACTAATTAACCCATACCTGGGGAGAATAGGTGGATATGTACCTTTCCAAAGCGTATTTGCGAGTAAGTGAATTTAACGACTGTAATCAGAACTCTGTTCTCTAATTAACGTTTCTTATTTATCCATTACACCACCCTCACATCTAATACTACCTAGCAGCCACTAATGTAGATACTGATTGGACTTATGTTGCTTAGCTTCGGTGATGGTACCGAAATCTGTGTTTCAACGTGATGTGGCCGTAAGCCCGCATATTAAGATAATCTACAATGGTTAAGCGTAGATCGAAACTGAAAAATATAATCAAGTGGTAATTGAATTTGCACCTATCATGATTAGGAACCTTTAATTAGCCGTTACTGATGTGGCTAGAGTGAGACAGTTTAAAAAATATAAGATATGCGAGTTCAAATGCAGTAGACGCTGATTGCTTACCTGACCAACCGTTGAATAAGAACCATATAGGTGCAATTAAAAGCATCATAATCAAATAAATATTTAAAATGGAATAATAATGCCAGTTCTTTTTATAAGAATTTACAATAAATATGACTATTACGTCAGTAGAGTCAGTAGATTTAAACAAGCAAAGAATGTAAATGATCAAGAAAGTAGACTTCTCTCGAAACACATTCATTCCAAATCTCAAGTGGAACACGTATAAGCAAACCATTGCTGAAGATGATCTGAAATTGCCAAATTCGGCGGAGCTGTACAACCGACGCCATCACGTAATTTTTTTGCATTTCATTTTTTTTTTTTTACTTTTTTCAATGCATTCTTATCGATTGCACCCTAACCTTTTAGATTATAAAAAAAAAATAGAAAATTTCAATGTTTAAAGATTTTTATGTGATGAGTTTCTCATACAACGTTTTAGTAAATCGATCCCCCATATTGGAAACACTCGCTTTGGAGTCGAGTAAAAGCCATTCATGGGGTTTCCGAAGAAGTTGTAAGAACTTATCAAAAAATGAATAAAAAAAAATGAAAAACAAAAACTTACAAGTAGGGTGCCGATCGTATAGGTCCGGCCAATTTCTTGTACCACTTCAGAAAGTACGTGATTTCTCCGGGTGACATTCCTCAAAATGGAAGATTGCTGACATATATATGTTGCAGGTGCCCAATTTTGTCTTTCCAACTTTGACAGAGATCAAAAAGTTTCACCCGGCTCTATGGCTAATTAATTATTTCCCACCTTGCATTCACTTTCTCCCCACTTATGTCTACTCTGTCACTATTTCCATAGCAAATGTTCAGACGAGCGACATGTCTTAGTTCCATCATTTCAAGATTTCATAACTAGAACTCATCAAGCCAGGTAAACAGTTGATTCATCTGCATTAAATTCGTATTCTAAAGATTAAACCTTAATCAGAATGTTTCTTCCCCAGAACTCTTACTTTGTGGAATAAATTCCAGAGGGTGTGCTCTCCTTATCGCAACGATCTTAACCGCTTCAAGTTTGAAGTCGACCGTTAACTTGCTTGCATATCATTTTAATATGCACTTATTATTTTTTCCTTTAAAAACATCCACAAAACCAGTGTAGATGTAGGGAGATGGATTATTAATTTATTAAATCGGCCTTTTGTCATACATAACGGAACTCCCTTCAACTTAAGATCATTCGTTGTCATCAGAAGGTTGGAGATTGGAATGTGTGGAAGAATAAAAGTATACCTTTTGTATCTTTAAATAGAAATTTATTAATAGAATATAATAACGTAGATTGATAAGTTAATGTTCAATGAGAAACAGTATTAAGAAGTTAAGGGTATCAAAAATTCCTTGCATGAATGAGTTTATATGTACGTAGACAGGAATGTAGCTTTGCGTTTTATTTCATTTGCGTGGGCTCCAAACTTCACTCCCGGATTTGATTCTAGCCTTTCTGTTTTGTTTTTAGATGTTTCCTAGTTTTCTATTGGCTGAAAAACATTTCGCATCGAGTGAAATTTCGCAAGTTATGGTTTTTTGATTCGCTTTTGCGTGTGTGCTAAGCAAAGTTTGTAATTCGAGTAAATTCGTTTATTTTTAACCAAATCATTGAGTCAGTGCTAGCATTTGGATTTTAAAATCTAGAACTTGCTTTGTTCACTACAGATTCAATATATTCGTTCTACTTCAGGTTAGTTGAAAAATTGAGGAAAAATCAACTCGGAAAACAGGCTTTATAATGACTAATAACTAATTAAAATTGTAGATGCCAATGTCGTATTTAAGAAAGCCTGAATGTTCTTATAATTAACATAATGATAATAATAATATGACCCATCACTTTATGATAAAGCCTCTTCTTGACCGAGCAGTCAGTGCTATTTTCTATTTATATTCATAAATTCTTTCTATTTGAACATTTACTATACCTTGGTTTCTCACAGGCAAATATATATTAGTAGGTACCTCCAGTCATTTTTTATACCTAAATTTAAATTGAAATTTTAAAAATAAATAAATTATCGTCAAGCTTTAAAATTAGCTTTAATTGAAAGTCAAGGGATTAAATTTAGAAATTCTAGTAAGCAAAATACTCTGGTGCGTTTTACACCGAAATTATATTAATCGGAACCAAAAATATTCTAAATTTTAAAAAAAATGTTTAAATTTCGAATTTTCCGCCATTTTTCATCGATTGTAAATAGAAGCAAATTCTCGGTTTTAAAACATCCTACACAAATAAAATACACCTTGCTGACATATTATTTTATTCAAATTACCGAATTTACACTTGCTTTAAGTTAACTTGAAACAAGAATTACATGCTTACTGTTTGAAATAGTTCAAAAAAGCATTTCTCAATTACGGGAGACTTGTTAGCATAGCTGTCATCACCTTATCAGGAGGTTTTAATGGATATTTTACTGTAGCCGGCCAAAAGTATGGAAGACGAATTTGGTATTAATCTTATTCATACAAATCGTTTTTATTTTTATTTTTAACTAAGTTAAAATTAAAAATTTAACACAGATTTCAGCAATTACCCTCATATTTTATGACATTTTAGTTAGTTTAACTTTGTACGCTTACGTTTGAAGATGTTTTATTCAAATAAAAATTCAAATAATATAAAATTTCTTTTTAAAAACATTTACAATTTAATAACAGAATGAAAATAACGACAGATGTAACTCAATAATTTATGAAGTGTTATGGCATTTATTAATTTTTATTTTTAATATCTATTTTTATATTCTTTTTAGGTACCTCTACAAATTGTGAGTTTCAAAATTATTTTTTTTTAAATTAGAAAATTAGGAATGAAAATGTAAAAGTTGCTCTAAATATTTAAAGGAATGACTTGCAAAACAGGCTGTTGAATTTTATAAACGGCTTGAAGAGACTTGAATCAGAATCAAAATGCGGTTTCTGTCATTTTCCTTGTAAGTGGAATAATCCAAAACACTTGGTAACTTCTAAAAGCAATACGACCCCTATGGAAACTTCTTATGACCCCTATGAAACATTTAATAAAAATTAACATATTTATTTACATACAAATTTTTTTTTACTTATTTTGAAAAAAAAAATTGATGAACGATTTTTATTAAATTTTTAATTTTTGATAGGCAATATAATCATCAAATCTTAACTAAGAAAATAGGGTGACAGTCTTTAAAAGATTTTAAAAATATCTTTAAAACTTTATGAATTATTATAATAATAAAAAAACGTGAAAACAAATTTTTAAAATTTAATTAGTAATCAAAATATATTTTTTCTTCAGATTATAATGTCCTTAATTATTATTATTTATTCCAGCAATTAAAAGCTTATCAAATTAAATTATATCAGAGTGTTATTGCATTTTTTATTTTACTCTTCGGAGCAGATTTTCGGATAGTGTCGAAAATTTTAAAATGATTTATATTCCCCGATGAGTTCTGCGTTTAACAAATAAAAAATAATTTGCAGCCAATTAAAATTTATTAAAATTTCATGGATTTACGTGGAGGGGGTAACAAAGTTAAAAAGAAAAATATATTTTCACCAAGATTTTTCGAAAATAATAATTTCACAAATAATTTCATTTATTTTGAATGAGTACTGAAAGTTTCATTAAAATCCGACAATTATTCTACCAAATCAAATCAAAACAAAATTTTAGAAGGGATTAAAAAATGTTAAAAAGTAAATAAAAATTACTTTGATCTTTCCTCTTAAAAAGTCATTTTATTAAGTTCTGGGCCTTTTTATTCATACAATGCTTTTTTTTTTTTGTTATTTTTTTGCAATTTTTAATGGAGGTACTTATATAGCAGTCAGGTAATCCAAACATTACTTAAATAGTATACATGAGTATTTATCCTAGGCTTATCACACTTTAAAATGATTTTCACCCTTTTTGCGACAAACCAAAAAAAAAAAAAAAAAACGTCACGGTTTATCACAATATTAACATAAATGCATGGCAACCTGATGTCCTGCTTCCGGATTAATTGGTGTCACGTGATATTTTGTCAGCAACAAATTGCGTTACACTTTAAGTGGATATACGTTAATCCGGCAGTCTACGAATATTTATCGTCACGCCTGTAATCAACATTGCGGTATATTTGGATTTTTATTTTCGTTAAGAAGAAACGAAAACAAAATGTTGCTTTCGAAAACGTCTGCGATACAAGGATATTGTTCAAGTATTTTGCAGTACTTGACGTGGTAGTATTAAGATATTTTAGCCCTTATCTCCGTTCCAGCCTCCTAGCAATTTACCCAGTGATGTCTCTCGACAAGAGAGCTTCACTGCTTACTTCATTTCCTTGATAACAATACAGACAGTTTCAAATCGTCTCCAAGCGAAAGATAGAGTCTTATAATATAAAAATAGTAGATTTCTAGAGAAGATTCTGTGCTAGGTTTCTGTCAAGATGTGTGATGGTCAGTGAGGTTTCTTCCTTGGAAATAAGAAGTTAAAAATTGCCGTTTTTATTTTTAAAAAATTAAAAATAAAACTCTGGGCATATTTGCTGTTATTTGTCTGTCAGTCAGTTACGTGCCATACGTAATACACGCTTTGGGCGATCATGTCTCGAAAGAGAAGATTATCCCGCAGTAGGTTACCATTGTTTTCTGCGAAAAACTGTTTGCCAGTCAAGGCTATAGAACTCAATCTGTTCTATTATTTAACCCATAACTGGAGGGAAGAGACGGAATAATATCTTTTCTAAGGGGATTTGTGCGTAAGTGAATGCAAAGAATTTAAATCGAACTTGGGGCCCCGATTTGTCATTTCGCGTCGATATTCACTGCACAAAACTCACATATAGCAACTGAAAAGCCTATTTTTTCTCAATTATCAAGGATACTAATGTTTTCTTATTCTTTCGCGCCTTAGTGATTTTATTGCCTTACATGTGGTGAAATCATTCAAAAATTAAAAGCTTTTAAATATAACTCGTAGTTGATTGTAGTGGGTTTGATCCACAATTCTAAACTTAACTGAGTAAAAATTATAAACTCCCTTTGTTGTAATCTGTCTTATTTCAGTTTATGACATTTTCTTGGAGTAAGTCCAGATTCAGATTAATACTTTATTTTCACAGATGATCGCTAAATACGGATTTTTCTGTCTTGGTATTTATCCAAGACTTTGCAAGAAAGGCGATATGTAGCACAAGGCAGATTATTATGTGACAGTCCGATAAGGATGACGGTAGTTGCTGTCTTGGTATTTACCAGACACCTCCCTACTGAAGCTGGACGTGACACAAGGCTGATTTCAATGTGGGATCTCTGAGCATGTAAGCTCGGGTAAAAATTTTCTATAGACACTGTATGAGACAGGAACAGGCACTTGTCTAATTTTTCTGAAACGAGACTCTGTCCTTTGACATAGCCTCTTATATGTTCCCTCCGCCCGAAGGCAGAGAGTTTATCAAGGTAGCCGGCGTTTACTATCTTTTTCTCGTTCCCCGTTCAATCCTCACATTTATACACGTACGGACAATTTCACCTTGTTGCATGGGGCAGAGCATATATATATATATATATATATATATATATATATATATATATATATATAATTGTTGGAACATTATTTTTAATGGATACTCTACTTCTTTCTATAATGAAACAGTACGTTTTGAATATCCATCTAAATGTTCAAGAAATTTTGTTTTGGAGAATATCTATCTTCCAGCAAGATTCGAACCTGCATACTTCCATACACTGGGGAGATGGCACTATTAGACCTGGTTTGTCGTACCACTCGACCACAGAAGATATCTTGGTAGACACGTTTTTAAACAAGATTTCTCTAACGGTTGATATTTAAAATGTACTGTTTAATTATATAAAAACAAACTATTCGCTCAAATAAGAATATCCAATGTTCAAACAAATAAATTGAAATAAATATGTCGGTTGATACTAATTTCGTAAATCTCCGTATAATTTCGCAATACTTATATATGTATATATGTGTGTGTGTGGTGGGGTAGATATTTAAAATTAATAAATATAAAAAAATAATAATCGATTTATTTGTTATTTGTTCCCCATTGCTGTAGCCTGATATTGAACTCACAACCTTTGGGTCAAGTCACTGGAACAAATCAACGTTTATATCTACTGGACTCTTTGTTCTTGAGCACCAGTGACTTTATCGAAAGAGTTGTGAGTTCAATATCAGGCTACAGCAGTGGTGAACAAATAACTTAGAGAGTTAAGTTAAAGGGAGATAACCAATGACTACCAGAAGTGACTTTGCACAAAGAATTTGAATTATATACACAAGTGATCGTAAGGGTTCGGTTCGAATCTACTAGCAGAAGAAGAGCAGTAAGTGTCCATTTCTTTCTGCGGTAAACTTGTTGCCAACCAAATTTAAAGAACCCAATCTCTTCTGTAATTCAACCCATATCTGGAGGAAGAGGAGATGGATTAATGCATTTCTCGGGAATAAGTGTATGCAACGAATTCAACTGGAATTCGAACTCGGCTCTCTGATTTCTAATTCCGAGGCGATATTCATTGCACTCTAGCTTACTGACCCCGTAATATTTACAATGTTACATATCCCTGAAAAGTCAGATCGATATAAATGATCTGTACCTCTTATAAGAAACTGTTTTCATAACTTTTATGCATCGAGTGCTTTGAAATTGTCAGCGATCATGATTCTCCTCAATTTTAAATCTTTTGTAGTTTTACTCTTTTGTTTTTCACCATCCTTCACAGTCCATATTCTGCTCACCATTTACATAAACCTTTTATATATGTTACTCGCTGACTCTCTTACCTTTAATATGTACTTTAAGTATCAAATTCTTCAAGTCCTATTTTCACGTTTTTCCTAAAATTTTCACTTTTAACCAACATACAACATATTCCTTCCTTACTTCTTTATATATATATATATATATATATATATATATATATATATATATATTAAAATTATGTGTGTGTGTGTGTGTGTGTGTTTGTGTGTGTGTTTACTCGCATGTGTACTTACGTCTCCTGGATTCCAATTTGTTTATGTGTGCACTTAAATAACTTCATTGCAAATACCGAAAATTTAAAAACAGCAGTAGAAGCAATTCAACTGTGCTGCAAAAGTCTATTTGCACTGAAAAGGTTATGTGACTTGAATGGAAGATTACCGCCTCTGTTCGGTCAGCTAGCTCATGACCTTCGGAACAGAAGTGCGACACATAAAAGTTAAAAATATTTTTAAAAAGAATCATTGCATCTTCTGCGTGTAAACTTACGCTTGCAAGCAGAAAGCAGCAGCATAAATGTTTCTTGCTAAACATAACGATGGCTTGGAGAATCTGATATCTGCACGGCATATTTAAGTCAAGTGAAGCAGTGAGTAAATAAGAAAAAAATCTGTTTAACGATTTTGAGTTTAATGATGAATATCACGGGCAAAAAGTAGCGGAAAATGCTATTGCAAATGACATGGCCGTCGGTTGAACGCCTCAACATTTTCAAAATATGTGAATTCAAAATATACGTTGGATATATATTTGTATTCAGAAAATATTTTGCTGCAGTCATTGCGTGTATGAAGCCCCACTTGGTTGGCTTAGGTCTAAAAGATTTTTTTTTCTTATACGAGAAATGATATGTCACGGGATTAATTTCCTTAGCAAGTTTTTTTTTTTAATTTTCATCCTCTCCAACACCTTGTTGTTTAGTTCATATTATCCTCAGCATCATTCTGTAAAACTGTATTTCTGTTGCTTCGAGTCTCTTCTTCACCTCTGATGAGATCGTCTTGCATTCGCTGCCATATATAAGGATGGATATTAAATTACAGTTCAGTACCCTTTTCTTTATTTCCAACGAAATATTTGTCTCTCAGTATTCTTCTTAGGTTTTGAAATACGTCCTTGGCAATGCCAATGCACCTTCGGATTGCAGTGCTGCACTTTCCATCTGCAGTCAAAACACTTCCCAGGTATTTAAATTTCTGCACCTGTTTGATTTGTAGTTGGCATTTGTGGGTCCTCTTTTTGCTGATGAGCATTCAGTTTGTTTGACGTTTATTTTTAGTTCTTTCTCTTGCTACCTTCTGTAGGAAGTACGATATTTTTCTTTCCCTGTCTGCTATCACCGCTGTGTATCTTATATTGTTGAGTTTGTGGCCACCAATAATGAATCCTGGAAAGATACGTTTAAAAAATGCAAGGCTTCTAGCTCTCTTAGAATTGTTTCACTGTACCGGTTGAGTAGATCCGGTGAGAAAACAAGGAGTTAGTATTGCGTACAGAAATAGCTTTGGTTTTTCGAGACAGAATAAAACCTTGTCTTAACGTCTTCTACCAAACGTTATTTTTGTGCTAACTGCGTTGTGGTGCAGTGGATATCGACTCGGAAAGACAAATCGGAGTGCCAAGTTGAATTCCTTTAATTTTTTTTTCTGCGGTAGACTTGTTGCTATAGAAAACAACCTAGTCTGATATTCAACCAGGAGAGAGAGGCAGAAGAGATGGATTAATACCTTTCCGAAAAGTATTTGTGCGCAAGTGAATTAAACAAATTCGACTGGAATTTGAACTCGAAACTCCGAGTTCTCATTCCGCGACATAACAGCACAACGCACCTCCACATAAACGATTTATCCAGGTTAATATCCAACGTAGTAAAAAAAAAATGCAAACTAAAATTCCGTAGCAGATACGGACAAAGATCACGGGAGAAATGACCGAACATTTTGTAATTCCTTCAAAAACAAAATTTTTACAACTAACATATATGATATTGAATTGTGATAATCCTTTGTGTCAAGAGTGTTGTATTTTTTCGGTGTTTTACTGAGAAAAGATATCTTCTGCTTAGCCATTTAAGGAATGAAACAGGCATGATCTTCCAAACGTGTATCACGTATGTCAATTAACTGACTGATATCATTAATGCAAAAATAATTAAAAGAAACATAAATAAATAATATAAATTTATAATAATGAATCATATTAATAATAAAAATAATACTATTTTTTATTTAAATAATGAATTATATATATATGTGTGTGTGTGTGTGTGTGTGTGTGTGTCTGTGTGCAGTACTGTACAAAAGTATTAGGACAAGTACTATTTTATCTTTTATGAGGCATACTGAAAGAAAATAAACAATTTAATTAAAGTAATTTTATTTGATTTACTCAACAAATGCTTTAACATGAAACAATACTTGTTACAAAATAAATTTAATATTTAGTACAATAGCCTTTTGCTTTGATCACAACCTTCATTCTGTCAGGAATTGACATCACAAGCTTCTTCAATGTATCTAATGGTATCTCCTGCTAAACAGCTAGCATTTGTTCCCAAAGTGTGTCTTGCAAAGTAATTTAGATTTATTAATTTTTTATCCAAAATATCCCATAGATGCTCAGGGCATCTATGGGATTAAGATCAGGTATTAAGATCAGGGCTTTGTGGGGGCCAATTCAAATTTCGAAGCCTTCCTTCCTCTTCCTTTTTAGTTAAAATATTCATACAAAGGTTTGGTTTTTGACCCTGTATTTGAATTTCAGTGCGGTTTTTAGAAAAATCACACCTGTCCTAATACTTTTACACATTACCGGTAGTGTGCAAAAGTGTTAGGACAGGGGTAATTTTAAACTTTATTTTGATGCCTCAGAAAATATAAAATAGTTCTCGTCCTAATACTTTTGCACAGTACTCTCTCTCTCTCTCTATATATATATATATATATATATATATATCTTTTTAGTTGTTTCTCTTTTCAAACATCAAGCTCTTTTATATTTAACACTTCTAAAAACGGTACAATCATTTTTATATTTGTCTACATTTCTATCTGTCTATATTTCTGAAATGAGGTAGTATTTACACTATTTACATTATTTAGACTATTGTCATCATCTTTGTTGCCATTTGTACGGCGTTCCGGGCGTTGTACGCTCCGTCCATCTTCAGGTTCTATGGATTTCGAAACGAACCCTTTATTACAATCACTGGCGTATATGATCTTTATTCTTTGTATAGAGCTTCTCTGGTAGTCGTTAAGGACACATGGCCCAGTGGATATAAACGTTGATTAGTTACTGTAACTTGACCCAAAGATTTGTGAGTTCAATACCAGGCTACAGCAGCGGTGAACAAGTAACTTACAGGGTTAGAGGGAGATAACTCATCACTACCAATAGAGGCTCTACGCAAGGAATAAAAATCATATACCCCAGTGATTATAACAAAGGGTTCAGTTCGAACTTTCTAGCACCTAAAGAAGTCCGGAGCGTACAACGGCTGAAACGTCGTACAAATGGCAAAAAAGATGAGGACAATAGTCCGTATATTGTAAATAGTGTAAATCATTTTTGTATCTATGATTTAATATATTTTTATTTCTGTATATTATTTCAAAGTTTGCAATTTAACATGCATCCATGCAGTTGTTAAAAATTAGACGTTGGTATCGCTGATTATTTTATTTTTCCATGATCAAATTTCTGAAGTGATTCGTATGTCTGCGGCTGTATATCAATTTGTGCGTTGGTGGATGGTCCTGAATTAAGGTCACTTTATAGTCTTAATCATTTGACACAACTTTCTTCGTCTGCATTCAGATACGTATATACAGATTAGTAATTGTGTCCAATCACTTTATTACTTTAGGCTATGTTGGTGAGTCGATGATAGCCCTCCTAACTTCTCGATCAAGAGGCTTCAGCGTCACCTGTTCTGACATCTGGTGGCAAAATTTGAGATTAGGATTTGCCTGAATCGATTCTTGAATCGATATTGCAGACACGGACGTTCAGTTGTCGATGCGGGCAACTTTTACAAATTGATTGTCGTTTTTTGTTTTTCAATTCAGACTACAGTTTGCTGCCGTTTGCTTCAATGCAATGTTTAATAAATTCTGGTGTGGTTTACTTCATAAAGGTTATCTACTGCAAAATATCACAACGGTTTTTTTTCCCAACACGATAAGCATAACGATCTCTAAATTAATTAGCATATGACCCTGAACGTAATTAATTTTAACTGTAATCTTCTTTTTCTACTTCTTCTAAATCTACTTTTTTTTCCGATTCCTCTTCTTTTTTTTTTTTCGGATTTCTTTTTTCTACTTTTTTTGTTTTTCATTTTCTTTCTTTCTTTCTTTCTTTCTTTCTTTCTTTCTTTCTTTCTTTCTCTATTTCAACTTGTAATTCTTCTTCCTCTTCTTTTTGCTTCTTCTTCTTTTTCTGCTTCTTATGAGCTTACGACCACTCCACATTGAAAAACCGGGACGATCATTAAAGTTAAGCAACGTCGAGCCAAATAACTACTTATATGGGCGACAGCTTGGGGATAATCTGTAATCTTGGATGTGATGGCAGTGTAATGGATAGTGGCTCGGAATTAGTAATTAAAGAGCCGTGTTCTAATTCCAGTTGGGTTCATTATATTTACTTACGCGCAAATTCACTTTGAAAAGGCATGAATCCACATTTTCTCCTCCATCTATGGGTTACTTAGTAAGACTTCTTCACCAAAAATCGTTATTATCTCAAATACAAAATTGTGTATATAATAGTTAGATTTTGGCATTAAATAACCTATGAATGTTGATATGCCGCTAAGCAAAAAAAAAAAAAAAAAAAAGACACCCGAATCTACTTCTAATACTTCTTTATTTTTGACTTCCTCTTCTTATTGTTATTCAATTTCTTGTACTTCTCCTTCTTCTCCCTGGTTTACTACCTCCACATCCTTCACTTTTTTCTTATTATTTTATCGCGTTTTTCATGAGGCAGGCGATCATATGTTTCGAAAATGTAACAGCAAAACAGTCCTCGTGTATCTCTCCCAGTCTCTGATTTGCGAACACTTAACTACTATCCTATGAGATTCTACCATATTTCGGCTAAGTATTCAAGGCTCTGATCAAGGCTGGAGTGGTTAAGCATCTCACCTTCCATGACCTTTTCTCTGACAAACAATATGGCTTCCGCTTCACCGGGTCTATAGCTTATCCGTTAATTATCATCACTGAATATGTATACCAGGCTTTTGATAATTATGGAAAAACTCGAGCTCCGGTTCTAGATATCTCGAAAGCGTTTGACAGATTTGAGCATTTTGGTCTTCTGCACAAGTTTCAAAGTTACGGTATTACTAGACGACTGTTTGAATTAATCCAGTCTTTTCTATCAAATCGTGAAATAAAGAACGTTCTGAACGAGTAATATTCCAGATTCTTTCACACAAAAGTGGGTGTCCCTCAAGGCTCTATTCTAGATCCTACACCTTTTCTGCTCATCAACAATTAGCTTTCTGATGACGTCAATTGCCAAAGACACAACTACTTACTCTTGTCCCAAAAGGAAATATGCAAAGGCAGGAAAAGTAAACATATCTACTGCTTTTGAAACCGACCTCTAATCAGTGATTAACTGCAAATGCATAGCTAATCAGCATATAACAATCTTTGCACTAAACCATATCATAATTTGACAACATATATATGTTATATAGCAATATACAACAAACACGCATATATATAAAAATATAAGTTGTATTTTTATTAATGACGATGAACCGTGTAGCCTAGTGAACAGAGAGTGAGAGCGCGCTTCTAAGGGTTGACGGGAGGGTCGTCGTATCTGTTGCTCCTCTGGTCTGGTCTGGCTCTCTCGTCTGTCTCTGTCTCTGTCTGTCTCGTCTCTCTGTCTGAAATCCGTGCGCCGAGGTCTTTTTATAATCTCCAAACCGGGACTTCCGGATTTTGCCTCGCCCACGCACGCCACGTAATTCTCAGAGACACCTGTTCTGTCTGCCTCTTGTAGCCATTTCCGCTACTGCCGGAAATAAGGTCAAACAAACATCCGTTCCTTTCAACGACCGGAAAACACCCCCGCTTGCATCAGCCTTCTTCTCGGGTGGGGCCAGATTGTTATATTACATTCCTCGCCCACCCATTTTCCAAAATGTTCACCTAAGAACATTTTAAGCGCAACACCCTCACTCTCCTCCCCACACCACACAAGCCCGACAATTGTATAAAACATGTGCACGCCAAAACAACAAAAACATGTGCATGCCGAAACAAAAAAACAACAAAAAAAATATATATAGGGGAGCCTACATCGGCAACCCAACAATGTTCGTGTCCATCTTGAAAATTGTTCTACCCGCTCGATGTTTCATTGTTCCTTTTTTTTTTCCTTTTTTTTTTCATCCCCCCTCCCCTTTTTTTTTCTTTTTTTTAATATCCATTTTCACAGAATTGGGCAAAGTTCTAAAAAATGTTCATTTTCTTTCTCGACTCTGTCCATAAGCGTAGACTCCTCGATGCATAACCACATGATTATAGGCGGTAACCGCGCCCCAGTTTCCAAACTAACATCGAGTAAATGACCTTTGACCAACACCATGCGTGCTTCTGCTCGAGTTTATTGTTACACATGTAACTTAATTTAATTTAATTTAATTTCAAACATACTATGTTTGAACACAGAAAAATGGCCATTATCTGCCGTCCATATCATTCATAGTCTCACCGAGAAATGTTCAATAGAAAATGAAGAAAATTACCCTGATTCCAACGTTAATCCGCATGCAATTTACTTGTGAAGGATTAGAGGTTTCATATTAATTTAGTTTTAAAAAATGGACCCGTGACTCGTAGTTCCTTAGTTTGTACAATGTTTTCTATTCCTTGAACTACTTCCTCTGGATTCGAATCCAAGCATATCTGATTTGTTGACATCTCTCTGTTTAACGCAGAGACATTTGAGTGTTGAACACCCGTTGACCCCGGAGTACTATTCACAACGGATAACTCCCTTTCCTTTCCCGAAGCACTGTTGCTTCTTTCACACTTAAAAATCCGCTTCCTAGCTATTATTCCAAGGATTATCATAACGCCGACCACGCCAGCAATGACCCCTATCGTCAACCTCCTCGGGAGTTCCTCACATCCTTCACTAAATCTCTCCATATCTATCTGTTCCAAGGTATTTACTAGTTTGCGGATAGGAATCTCCTCCATATCGCGCAATTCTACCGGCATGGTGTCCACTGAAAAATTGGGAAATTACTGCGTAATTGGGGACCAACCCACTGAACCAGAGACGTATAATTTACTTTATGCTTTAGATACTATTAATAATTTTCCACGTTTGTATCTTTCTTTTTGTTCCGATCAACTGTGGAATCTGCAGGTCTATCCGTGTCAATATAAAGTTTTCAGAAATTAATATATCTTCAAAAGATATTTCCCAAGTCACATAAATGAAAATTCACAGAGGATGTTGAATTGATGGGAACCTGCCAAAAGCATAACTCACAACCATAGAAATGTAAATCATTTTGTAGTGTACAGTCATTGAAAAGAAATCCAAACAAAAAAAAAGAAAACCTAACACTGCACAACCCAACGAAAACATTGTTATCAACAAGTTAATCCAATTATCCACTTTAAAGAGTAGAAGAAACTTCCTTTACATGATTTTACATTTCACTTACTCAAAAAAAAATGAGATTAATTAAGCAACATACCAGTAAACTCACTTCACATATATGGTAAAATATTAACAAAAAAAATAAATCATTAACTCAGATGTTTTGTACTTACAGATAGGTAAATATCTCAACTTCTTCCTCCCGTCAACCCCAACCCTATGCGCTACTCTCTACATGCAGTCCTTTCACCCCCTCCGTTCTACCCTTCTTAATGTGTTTGACACCAACAATCCACATTTCTCAATGGCAAAAGTATGCATTTTTTTTTCTAACTGGACTTATTATAAACACGAGCAGAGAACACACACACTATCAAATCAATGAGTCACTTACCTTGGCTGAATGTCTACAGTCACGCGGCTGCTATATATTTTCGTCTTCTTTTTTTCTTTCTATCTGGTAGTTTTAAGTCCGTTGAATTTTCAATCGTTGCCGTGGTAACCAGCTCGTATCTATCTGTTTTGTTGTCTCAAAACAGCAAGTCACTTAGGCACCAAATAAACTTGTGTTATATAGCGATATACAACAAACACGCATATATATAAAAATATAAGTTGTATTTTTATTAATGACGATGAACCGTGTAGCCTAGTGAACAGAGAGTGAGAGCGCGCTTCTAAGGGTTGACGGGGGGGGGGGGTCGTCGTATCTGTTGCTCCTCTGGTCTGGTCTGGCTCTCTCTTCTGTCTCTGTCTCTGTCTGTCTCGTCTCTCTGTCTGAAATCCGTGCGCCGAGGTCTTTTTATAATCTCCAAACCGGGACTTCCGGATTTTGCCTCGCCCACGCACGCCCACGTAATTCTCAGAGACACCTGTTCTGTCTGCCTCTTGTAGCCATTTCCGCTACTGCCGGAAATAAGGTCAAACAAACATCCGTTCCTTTCAACGACCGGAAAACACCCCCGCTTGCATCAGCCTTCTTCTCGGGTGGGGCCAGATTGTTATATTACATATAAATATATATATATATATCCTCAATTCAATAACTAGAACAAGTTATTGCAAATCGTCTGAAGACACTACTCGTGGTAGAAACACAGGTCACGTAAAATGAATATGTATATATATATATATATATATTGAATTTTTAATATAAATTCAATCGATTTATCTCTCGACAAATTTGAAAGTTTCGCGGAACACCGCAAATAAAACTCAAATGTTGATATTGAATCATGCTGGATACACTCATTATCAGACAACACATTTATATATTACATATTAATTGCTAATAAAAGACCTCAAAGAAATTATAAAAATTGAGCAGTTATACTATGCTATGTGCTGTTGAGAACTGGAAGGTTACATCATTTAAATAAACAGAAGAAATATAACATTTAAATATTAAAAGGAACTGTTCAGTTTGTTTGTACCGTTATGAAATATAAGTTTAAAATAGGTCCATTGAACTATCATTGATTTATTGACTATTCACGTCTACTCAGCAGTGACAATTGAACTATTATTAATTTATTGACTATTGCCTTTTCCGTTTTTTATTTTTTCTCAGATCGCCTTAAGATACTAAAATCGAGAATTTAAACGTTATTTACTTTACTTACATATATATATATATATATATATAGTCATAGGCAGACAGATCTGTTTCGCTACATCACAGCTCATCAGTACGGTTAGACAGCCGATTGCCTTTTACCAAGGATTGAAACTCGACCGAATTGGCGTCAGTCGGCGATTCTACCTCTGTGCTACGGGCGCTTGGTAGAAGGGGGCAGACAGTTTAGCCTGTATATTATCATTATACACGCCCAACATCTGAGAGTTGTTCTGAGTCATTGCTGAATGAACGATGGGTAGATGCCAAAGTAGCTACTATATATATATATATATATATATATATAACATTTAAATTGTATACCTGAAATTTAAAACATTAGACACAAGTCAATGTTGGAGTCGACAAAATGTTACCAACGCTGTTTAAATATAAGCCAAAATATAAGAAAATGAATTTATTAAAGGAATAATTAGTTGGATAGAACATATATATATATATATATATATATATATATATATATATATATATATATATATATATGCATGTATATATATATATGCATGTATATATATATATATGCATGTATATATATTAGTATCCTTGGTACTTTGAAAAGGGCAATTCTAATGCGATCGTAATCCAAAGATAATTCAATACTTCAATGTTAAAATTTAACAGAATATTGCAATGATAATAAATTGAATGCCTTTATAAATCCATTGGTTATATTATATTATTATTATATTTTATTTCGCGGAGAATCCGTTCGTCAGACCAAACGTTTTGTCAAGAATGAATGGTTTAGATTATCCAGAGGAAAAGAATTGTGGAAAAAGAACATAAACTCACTGTATATAACCTCACCCATGGTTTATTTCATATTTTATTCTTATTTTTAATATTTTTATTTTTTATTTATTTATTTTTAAAATTTTTCGATTATTTAGTGAATTCTGTTTTTATGTCTTCCCCATATTTATGTCTTATTTGGTTGTATAGACTTTCTTCTAGATATGCTAGTGTGGGTGATGCATATGTCGATGTCATTGTTGTCCCCATCACATTTCCTGTTGTTTGAATATAATCTTGGTGATTAAATTGGAACGAATTGTTGTCTAAAATTATATATATATATATATATATATATATATATATATATATATATATAAAGTAAAATAAATTTTCAATATTCAAAAATGTTGAATGAACATTTCGACATAAAATCCCTAAGAGCGATTTTACATCTCCTCAGCAACCGTACATCTTTCGAAATAGAAATAAAAATAAGAATTGAAAGAGAGAAAAAAGAAAAAAGAAAAAAAGAAAAAGAAAAACGAAAAAGAAAAAGAAACTGTTCTTCAAAGAATATTCCGGGGTAAATTTCTCCATTTTGAAATAGTGGATAGGAATAGTTGACAAAATCCGGGAACAAACCGAGAGAGCTAAATTACCAAAGGGTAGGAGCAAAATATTTTCTTAAAATACTTTAATCCAAAACGGAAAAGTAGGAAGGTAAATCCCAAGAACCTGATCCTAATTAATATTAAAAATTTTAATATTAAAAAAAATGATACAGGCGGGGAGCTCAATGTAATTAAAATTACAGAGCCAATATAAATTAAAATTAATTTTCAAAATTCAAAAATGTTGAATGAACATTTCAACATCAAATCCCTAAGAGAGAATTCACGTTTCCTCAGCAACACAGTCTAGATCAAAATGAAGAAAAATAAAGAAAAATAAGATTAAAAAGGAGAAAAAAAATAACGGTTAAGATTTTAGGAATATACGCCACAAAAATTTTTTTTTTTAAAAATCAGTCTATTTTTGGTTATTACATTTTGATAGAGTTGTAAGTGAGGAGATGGAAATTTGGCATGTCTGGCTTAATAGACGAAAAGAGTTAAGGAAAGGGAGATCGTTAAATTGAGAATTGGGTGAAACAAAACAGAACAGAAAGGGAAGGGGCGGAATATAAATAAGTGTATAGAGAAAAATAAAGAAGGGGAAAAAAGAGAAAAGAAAGAAAAAGAGAAAATATCGAATAGAAAACACTCGATACGTGTCAAACAAATTTAACTTTAAATGTTTAAATATATATATATATGTAAAACACACACACACACACACACATATATATATATATATAAATGTAAAACTATTTACTTGTATTATATATATATATATATATATATATATATATAATACAAGTAAATATATATATATATATATATATATATATATATATTACTTTAATCCAAAACGGAAAAGTAGGAAGGTAAATTCCAAGAACCTGATCCTAATTAATATTAAAGATTTTAAAAATTTTAATATTAAAAAATGATACAGGAGAAGAGCTCAATTTAATTAAAATGACAGAGCCAATAAAAATAAAAATTAAAATAAATCTTCAATATTCAAAAATTTCCGTTTTGGATTAAAGTATTTTAATAAAATACATACATATATATATTAGTCATCCACATACAAGCCTGTTTCGCTGTATTACAACTCATCAGTGTGGTTGGCCGTGATAGAAACTTGGCCGATTTGGTGTCAGTCGAAGTCTGTACTCCCTAAGCTATCGACGCATGGAATAAGAAAAGGGAAATTTTAACGTGTTGTATATAAGCAGTGTATACACACGCCAGTCACCGAAAGAACTCAATTCATTTCTGAAGAGTCATGAATATAGCAGAAGTGGAACCTGTTTTTAAAAGAGAGGGAAACACGATAAAATAAATATACATAGAAATATATAAGCTTATAACGAGGGGAGGGGAATTCACGTATAATTAGCAAGGGACAGTTCAAATAAAATATCCCCTAACAAATTCAGAGAGTTTACAAAATCCTTATATATTAATCGGCCATGTTTTTATTGCTTGAGATAATAAAAACGGCGGATTCCTGTCTCTTAATTATACAGAAATACAAACCTTTATCATTTGTTTTTTTTTTCTTACATTTGCGATTATAGTGATATTTGTCATAAAAAAGACATAGATATCAGGTCGGTGCAAATGTTTTTGCCGATTTAAAATTTCATCTTGATAATGAAAAACTGTGTGTTTTGAAAATCTTTCTTCATAAAAATAACCATCTTTGCTCTCTACAATTTGATTCCATCTGTCAACGAGCTTATAAATGCCTCGCTTGTAAAATTATTTAGGTTTTGATGTGAAATATGAATCTAATTATTGTTCAATCTCTTCTCGTGGTGTT
>JBBBDQ010001473.1:35000-162500 GCA_037127315.1 Ascarosepion bandense
AGTTTCGCGTTTCAACGCTGCTACGTGTGCTTCTCATTGACTGATTATCACCCGATGAGAAGCACACGTATCAGCTCCGAAACGCCTCAATTTTTGTGTAGTGATACTATAAATGTATAAACCATTGTAACAACCATTACAATATATATGTATATATATACTTGCGTGTGAGTGTACACATTTGTGATTAAATAAAAAACAAATGAGCAGTCAAGCCTGATGAGTCACTACTTATATTTCTGATAAAAATTGATATTCATATGTAGATATATGTATGTGTGTGTGTCAATTTTGCATATGTTTGTGTGCGTGTCAAATAAGTATGCGTAGTGTAATAATTACGTGTGTGCATTTTGCGTGTTTTAAGTGTCTGTGTGTTATTTGTGTGTGTTAAGTATGTGTCTTATCATAGTGTGTATAATTATGTGTTTTATGTATATGTGTTTTAAGTATGTGTGTCATGTTCGTATTTGTGTTACGTGAGTTAGTATGTATGTGTTTGTTAAGTATGTGTATTATGTGTGCGTTAAGTATGCGTCTTAATTATGTATATATTGTGTGTGGGTGTGTTATGCATGTATGTATGCGTGTATATAAATATATATTTGTTCGGTTGGTTGGCCTTTATAAGGCTTATCAACATTTTGTTGGTTATCTAAAATTTAAACATCTACATAATAATATATTTATTAAAAAGAATAGAAGTAAATTTTGTTCAAATTCACGAAAAGAACGATATCGAATATATTCTATGTACTTACTTAATAATCACACTCTTATTCCAACCACCCCACTAATCCGGACCCATAAATCTACCATTTACTTCAGCAAGGTAAAGACTAACCTCAAATTCCATACAGAAAACAGTGGTAGCTATTAGGAAAACAAAATTTTTATGAAGACATTTTTACAATCGAACATTCGAGAATACAAATTGCAAAGCCCAAATTGTCTTAATGTATGTTTCATTTACTCAGTAAATTTCACAAATTCCAATATGGTATCTTCATTTTGGTAATCATTTCATTGAAATCCGTCTTTTAAGGTATTTTTGATGGGTGGGTGGGCGTAGCATACGAGCATAGATATTGAATTATACTTGTACGAGCCAGTTCCATTTTCACCAAATCTTAAATACTCTTATAATAACCTTATTGATTTCTTTAAAAAATAAATGAAATATTTTAAGAAAAGTTCTGTTTTTGGTGTCTTGTTCAGTAATCTGTCTTCTCCACTCCCTTCTGTTTCTGTCTGCGTCCTTCTTCTCGTTAAATTATATATATATATATATATATATATATATATATATATATATATATATATATATATATGTCATATTTCTTATCGTTAAAGAAATCTTATACATATATTGCTTATAGGACATATTGTACAATCTAACTTTCGAGCATAAAGATTGAGAATAACAAAAAGGTTTTAATGTAAATTTCACTTACTCAGTAAAAGTTCAAATCCAAATTTGGAAGCTCGACTCTTTGCAAAAGTGTCTGTTAAAAATGTAACTTAATAACCAGATTCTCTTCCTCGTAAGATAGGCTGATGTAATCACCCCGCTCGATGACGCAGGTAGGTATGCAAATTTAAATTACTTTCTTATGCACGTATGATGTCCCAACAAAACACACTGTCGTACTGACCAAACCGACTACCCCACCTAATAGTGTTTGTGAGTAAAGCAGGATGTTAGCAACCCCTTAGGATGAAAGGCAAAACCTACAAGAATAGTCGAAGAACACTTCAGGAGTCAACTGTCAACTAACTAGAGGCGGTGTCTCGATAAATCACTGTGAAGAAGGCAATTGGAAACGACTTCACTATTACCGATAAGAAAAATTATTGCATTTACAAATAAATATATATGCAGACTAATGGCGTGAAGGGGACTTAATTCCATTCCAGGTATGGACCGACATGGGCAACAGGTGTCTCTTAACCGTCATCAAGCGACTGTTAGCACCAATAGCATAGAGAGAACACACTTCTTCAGAGATGGTCTCTCGCCCGGGAAGGAATGACATGGGCAATAGGTGTTACCGGACCGTTACCCTGTGAGTGTTCGCACCAAACACAAAATCACTCTCGCGTGTGAAACTAGATGCCCAATCAATGGAGATTTCTTCAGTGGCAACCGCAGGATAATATACACAGCGGCAAAAATAGTGAAAAGAAAGTCGGCTTGATATTGAGTAGAGACATGATAAATTGCGTCGTAGTTGTCTGAAAGAGTCCTTCTGGTGAAATTGAAAGAAAAGCCCTTCAGCATTACAGTCATAGTAGTGTACACACCGATAACGCAAAGTACTGAAACGGAAATATAATCTTTCTAATCCACACTGGATAGAGTCAAAGCTCAGTATAACGTCGCAAGAAATTAGAATTGTCATGGGAAAACTGAATACTAAGTTAGGTAAGGAGAGGTAAGGAGAGGGAAGATAGAAGAAAAGAAGGATAAAATGGTGCACTGTAAACGACCAGGTAATAAGCAATACCTGGTTTCAAGAATACTCAAGACGACTATGGACATGAAGAAGCACAGGAAATGACACAAAAAACAAATTGTTTACATAGCAACAACAAACAGGAGATTCAGGAATGCAGACAATGAGGGACAAATTGAAAACGGAAATTCAAAATGGGATGCACTAAAAGAAGCATTAGTGACATCGACCAATGACCTCGTCCGAAATCAAACAGACGTCGAAGGTAAAACAAGTGGATCACAGATGATTTTGTTTGTTTGTTTGTTTTGAGGTTTAACGACCTATAAATCCATATGGGATCATTTAAGGTCATAACCAATGATTTTTGGGTAACGTTATTTTTTATTTTTACAACATTTTTCTTTTTCGAGTATCAAGATTCATTGGGATTGGTTTTTAAGAGCAGGGTCCCCAAGTCCTACCCTTGTTATTTAACCCATAACTGGAGGGAAGGGACGGATTAATACCTTTCCCAAGGGTACCAGTACTTAAGTGAATGGAGGGTATTCGATTGGAATTCGAACTCGGCTCACCGATTTATCTTTCCGAGCCGATATCCACTGCACCACAACGCACATCCGTCACTATACGCTAACAGCACCTAGTATTCCCAAGCGGTCACCCATCTAAGTACTGACCAGGCTCAACGTTGCTTAACTTCGGTGATCGAGCAAGAACTGGTGTATTCAACGTGATAGGCCGTAAGCCCCGGATCACAGATGAGATTCTGAACATGATGAAAAGGAGACAGAAAATAATGCCAAGGCATGGAACGGAATTCAGGAAACTATACAAGGAAATAAGGAGCAAATGCAGACAAGCTAAATAAGAATGGCTTAATGACAAATGCGCAGAAATAGAGAGTTTGAGCACCACCCACACAGGAGACATTCATAAAAAATAAAAATACTAACAGAACAAATCTATGCTTCTCAAGGTGATGCATAAAATCCAACGACGGAAGACTCGTATTAGAGGAGAAGAAAATATTTCAGCGGCGGGAAGAATATATAAGAGTTCTCTTCCACGACAAGAAACAGCAACCGAAAATACACAAAAACAAAGACGAACCGAAAATATTAAAATCCAAAATGGAAGCTGCCCTAGTCAAATTGAATAGAAACAAGGCAGCTGAACGAGACGGCATTGTTAGAGAGATGATGGTAGCCTTAGACGACTTTGGCATAAACAAAATGACGGAAATTATAAATCTACAACGGTGGTGAAATCCCGGAAGATCTAAGTAGATCAATTTTCATAACACTGTCCAAGAAGCCAGAGTCAAATGAATGGAAACCCGACCGAATTGGCGTCAGTCGGCAATTCTACCTCTGGACTATAGGCGTTCGGTAGAAGATTGCAGACATTTTAGCGTGTATATTATCCTTACACACGCCCAATAGCCAGAGTGCTCTAATTCATTAGTGAATGAGCGATGCGTACATGCCAGAGTAGCTACTGTTTTTCAAAGTCTACCATTCTTCCAGAGTGCTCAGTCAGGGTGTGAGAGCCTATATCGTTCATTTAGCTATGAATTAAAACACTCTTTGGGGGTGTATAATGATAATATACACGCTAAAAGGTCTGTCTTCTTCTACCGAGCGCCCATAGCTCAGGAGTAGAATCGCCGACTGACGCCAATTCGGTCGGGTTTCAATCCTGGGTTAAAAGCAATCGGAGTCTAACCGTACTCATGAACTGTGATACAGCGATACAGATGTATCTGCGGATGACTATATATATATATATATATATATATATATATATGTGTGGGAAAACGATAAATAGATGAAGAGAGATTAGCTGAATTTAGCGACCGTAAATTATATGAGTGTATTAGGTTTAAAAAGCCTTTTATTTGGTTTACTAATGAATTCAACCCGATTTGTGCTCAGTGATATAAGTGTAAAATAAATAACATTCAAATTAATCTCTACAGACATATCTTGAAATAGATCAGCTTTGCACAATAACAGATATATTAAGCACTCTATACAAAACGAATTTACAAGAGACATTCTACACACGTCGAATAATAATGACCGCTGTACTTGAAACTTTAAGAAAACTTGCAAAAACACAGACATTGCTTGAAGGCAATATACCACACCTGCTCAAGGATCCGGGCAAAATCACGAGACAAGGAAATTTATTTATTGACCCAAACCAGTCAACGATCTTCAGTAAAATTTCCAGCGTTTGATTTTTGCTTTCTTCTTTTTGGGTACTCAATTGATTTTAAGCGTGTAAAAGTAATAGAATTGAAATTTTATTCACGGTATCAACCAGACAACTGATTACAAAGTGTAGAATTTCAACTAAAGAAACAAAGACGCTCTATGAACTTGCCTTGCTAGAAATATCATGTTTTGAAATCCGATCAATGTGAAGACGATTGCATTATGAAAATGGTTATCGAAATTTTAGCTAACTGAAAAAAGATGACATTTTCCAAATTTCAGAAGACAATCCATTTTGTTGTTGTTCCTGCTGTATTCTTGTTTTCTCTTGCTGTTAAATTTTCATTCAGACGATTTTTCTTTGATGTTTAACAAACGGATCATATGTGCAGACTGAAAGGGCCGCCATTGTTTTTTTAAGAATCCAGTTTTCTAATTTTTCGGGCTGCCCCTGTACCGAAGAAATTATTTCCTTAGTTTTCAAATATTTTCTTTCTTCTATCACACTTCCCGCTTGTGAAATTATCTTCCTGCTTCTAGTTTCACTGTAAAGTTTGATCTGCAAAAATTTAAATGCCATTTGAATTATTATTTTCGTAATACCTGTTTTTGTTTTCTCTCCTTAATAATGTTTGTGTTTTCTCATAGTCTCAGACACTTATTAACCCCATAGATGTTAGTGACTTTATTGTCATACTTAAGGTTAAATTGATTAAACATTATAATATACAGGACACTAATTAGACAACCAGAAAAGATCAATACGTAATCACAATATGACTATATTATTCAATAAAACATGTGGATGAAGTTAATATACTTGGAGAAAAACTGCCGTCAAAAATGACGGCAAAATATTTGAGAGTATATATATTTGAGAGTATATATATTTGAGAGGATATATATTTGAGAGGATATATATATATATATATATAATTAAATTTTTTTTTTCATTTTTTTGTAAATGTAAATTAAATTAATTTTAAATAAAAAAAAGTTGTTATATTATGCTACAACACCTACGTTGTAATCATCACTATTTACAAAGTAAATACCGGAGAACCCTGGATATATATATATAATTAAAATTTCTGGCCAGAATATTATCCCGCAGTAGGTTGCCATTACTTTCTGCAGAAGGACTGGTTGCCAGCCAAGGCTATAGACCCCAGTCTGTCCTGTTATTTAATCCATAACTAAGGAGAAGAAACGGATTATTACTTTTCCCAACGGTATTTGTGCGTAAGTGAATGCAAGGTATTCATTTGGAAGTTCTCAGTCAATATCCACTGCACCACAACGCACATCCAATAAAATCCTGATAAGATTATCTGTTTTAATTTTTTGTAATTATTTAATTTTTTTATTCAAGTCGACTCAAGTTGTGTATTTCTTTACTTCCAAGAAAAATTTTATCTTGTTTATCTTCGTATTTGGATTTTATAGATGAAATCTTATTATTCTAAACTGTATATTCAGTATGGCTATCAGTTATTTGTGAAATAAATAATGTAATCTGCTGGTCGATGAGGTAGTTAGGAAAACCATTGTTAACTAACGTCTGTTGTACATTATTGAGTTCTTTAAGAAAATAAGGGTGCGAATGTTGAATGCTCGAATGCACTCTTTAGGGATTTTTCATAACTATTATTTTATGTCTAAGTGGGAAAAATTAAGATGACAAAAGTTTTTGCTGGTGGGGGTTTGGCATAATGAAATAATGGATGTTTTATTACTGAATTCTAGGAGAACACCTAAGAATTAAGAGATTGTTTTGTTTTTTGTTTTTTGTTTTTTTACTAAATTCATATTTAAAGTTAAGTAGAGTTTGTTTAGAAAATCTTGAGTATGACGGTTAACTGCATCCGGCAGCAATGCTTCTGACTTGCAGGGTTGTGATCAGGTCCACCCTGACCCGGAGTGGTAGCAACCTGTTAGGGTCCCAGTTATGTATAATTAGTTAATCTCAACATTGGGGTCAAAGCCCTATGAAAGTATAAAAATACATTTTATAAATATATATACTTAAAATGGACTTTTAAAAAAGATATACATTTTTGAAGGAAAAATATTGCCAACAATACATTTTTGAAGAAAAATTTATTGCCATAACACATTTTTGAAGGAAAAAATTATTCTCAGCAAAACATTTTTGAATACAAAACTAGAAGACATTTTCAGGTTTCTAAAATAAAAAAAAGATAAAAACAAAAAGTTTCCTTTAAAATCTGACTAAATCAACATTCTCACTATAACCGAACGCTAAGAAATCCCCCAAAACCTATGACCCCCACCTTTTAGGCATTAAATAACCAACAAAGGTTGATGCACCGTTAGACAAAACTCAAACCCAAGCTTAAATTCTATCATCTTGAATCCCGTTCATCTCTTGTTTTTTTCTGAATTCTTCCTATACTTTGTTTTTTCTCTTCTTTTCTCTCCCTGTAAACCCCTGCGCACACATAGCATTCCCGTCTTGCTTGAAGTGAAATTATTAAAATGGAAAAAATCACGTTAGTTCGCAATTTACTACTGGCGAAAATAACACTAAATTTAATAATTACGTATAGGCAAGGCATGCGTACTTGTATATATATATATATATATATTATAAATTATATTTTAGAACATGTACATAATTTTTCTATATATATCCACGGCAAAGGTACGTTTGCTTCGACATTGAAACTTCAATGTCTCATCAGGCGGTGTGTGCCTGATGAGACATTGCAGTTTCAATGTCGAAACAAAGCTACCTTTGTCGTGGATATGTATAGAAAAATTATGTACATGTTCTAAAATATAATTTATAACAAATATTCACAGCTCTATATATTATATATCGAGCACTGTTTTAAATTAATGTTTTGGACGTTGTAAGAATCCTTTCTTCGTTCTGTATTCCCTCGTTTATATATATATATATATATATATATATATATATATATTATAATCCCCAAGTAATGATTTTACTGCCACTGTGCAGGGGGTCACATATGAGGAAAGTTATGAGAAAGAGTAACAGGTTATTGTGGTGTCGGGAAGTTGGTAAGAGAAGGATGAGAGTGGAGTGGACGGAAAAGGAGCATGAGAGAGAGAGGGAGAGAGAGAGGATGCTGGTTAGTGAGATAGGAGATGACTGTTGACTTTTCATTTAAATTTTTGCAGTTCGTAGCTGTCGGGGAAGTAAACGGAAGGGGATTCTACATGCGGAAAGTGCGAGAAAAGAAGCTGTGGAGTAGAATTTGCATTTACATTCTATTGGTTTCGCATTAAAAGGGTGGGAACTCGTTGCTAATTTTTTGGCTTGAATAAATTCATATATAGAGGGCACCAGTGAGCTAAGTTAATCGGATCAGAAACAGTGAAAGTACTTGTAGAAGAGACACAGGGAAGCTACATTGCGCCTGTGAGAAAGTGACTGTAACTGAGCTGCCAAGTCGGGATCGATCACATTGCAGGTTCTCCGTTGAATTTTGTCAAGGAATATTTTTGCAGGGTTTAGTAAAAATGTCGTGGGCCCGATAAAAGGTCCAGCAAGAATAACACAGAACAACCAAAATAGGAAATAACGAATATATATTAAACAGCAAAATACAACACTTGGAACTTTGTCAGTAGAACGACAATACGGTTAGTGAGTAATACTATAATTCGATCCTTGAACTGGGACTCGTAATGGTCGTTACGGTATCAGTGTTCGTAGACGACTCTCGGCTATGTTCATGGCGTTCTCCTGAGGCTATCTACTAGCTCCTTCCAGACTACTCACTCTCACCTCTTGTGAGGGGAGGTATATGTACTGGTTAGAAGAATTCATTCCGTTGTGGGTGATGCCGCCACGACAAAAAAATAGTCAGGATAACTTTTCTTCGTGTCGACAAAATGTTAGCAGTAATTTTCCTCCTAATGCAATGCTTTTGTAATTTACATCGATCGGACCAAAAGATCTGCAAGTTTTTTTTGGTAAAATAATGAATAATTCAAGACGTCTTCTAAATTGGTTAACGAACTGTAATCACAAAATCAATACATCCGACATGTTTCAAACAACTTTTTTAAATGCTTAATTGCCGTGATCGATAATTGCCCTCATATATTTCGAAATTATTTAAATATTTATCACTATCGAAATTCTTTTTATCTAATCGAACTGAATGAATTTTTTATGGGCGTTTCTGTCGTTGGATGCTTTATGCAATGTTGTCGGTCTGTAAAATTAATGGAGACTCGAATAATAATAATAAACATAGGATTAATAATAAGCATAATAATAATAATAATAATTTTAAGTAATTATGATCGCTTTACGCAATTCAGTGAAAATATGTATCATAAAGTAATTTAAATGAATTACCAGAATTACCAGTAATATTTTCTTGAAAATGTCATCAAAATGATAAAATTAGAAGTCAATAATTTCAGATAATTATTGCATTAATAATGAGGGGAAAAAATGAGAAATTCCCTACCTACATGGATTCATTCAATAATTATTTTCTAAAGAAATTAATGGATTTATTTATAATATAATATTTTTGATCTAACATTATTTTTCGGTCGATAAGCGTGTTTAAAATAGAAAATCCATTTTTATTTGGAACAATGTGTATTACATATATTGACCAAGACAATCAAGAAATCTTAATAAAGAAAATATGCTCTCGAGCAGGGTTCTTGCCTGAGACGCCATTTGATCGGTTTGATCCGACGTTGTTTAAAAAGACGGCTGCGCCCCAGAGTCCGAAAAGCTCAAAAAGTTTCTATTTTTCCTAAAAGAAAAACAGATTTCTTCGTTTAAATTATTTCTCTCTCTAGACTATATATATATATATATATATATATATATATATATATATATATATATATATAATATTTATTCCGAAGTTATAACATGGATATGTTATATTATCACTACAAAAGTAGCTATTTTGTTTCGATACCTCTTGTGTCTTGTCAAGTGATGTGGTTTATTTCAAATTGAATGATTTTAAAAGGTTAAAAGCAAGCAAAACTTCTTTAACCAGGGAGGCATTGTTGTATGTACAATATGGACCAATCAGAGTAAAGCAACTTCTAATTTGGAGAATATGTGAGCAGACTTAAAAATAATTTTGGGGGGCATTAGTAATAATATTTGATTAAAATGAGATCAGCATTATCAATTAACTATTAGATCTACTTTATTATTGTTGCGAAATTTTAAAAAATTCTAAATTTAACAATTTATTAGATTTAGAAAGTTATTCATATATTAAACGAGGAAGAGAAAGAACGCATACATAAATAAACCTACAAACATCCACAAATGGAAAAATAGACGAGTATATTCACAAACATTGGCAAACAGACACATATACAGATTAATATACCCACACATATGTACATACACAAATTGCTTTTATCGACTTGTCAATTTCTTTGTTAAATTTTAAGGCTCTATTTTCACACAGACTAAATTGCTATATATTGGATACAGTCAGGGCGAATTCCTAACGTGACCAGCCTTGAATGAATGAGGTCGGGACAGCACAATCATATTTCAATGCATGAACATATAAACAGAATTAGATATATACTTACGCAAATACACAAGCTATGAACAAAAATGCACACGACTAAAAACTCTGCAGATCGTAGGAAATATATAACCACATAGATGGAAATACACGAAACCTCTGGCATCAAACTAGGTAGATACACAATATATAAATTAAATGCGTATGCATGTGCAAAACGTCACACATATACATATATATGCTAAGCCCCATATCGTTCATATGAAGTTATGCCTGTGTGAGCCTCAGTTGTATAGCCCGCGTGTGCGTATGTCTCTCTGTATATATGTATATATATATGTATACAATTGACCAGCCACAATTATTAGGCCACTTCAGTTTTTAAAAGAATTTATGTATTTCATACTATATTTAAGCGGATAATTCTAAATAAAAATAGAATTGTGCTTTTGTTATTATTACTTACTATTTTACAAGACAAAGAAGCAAAGCTGATATCGTCCGAATCACCCTAAATTTTTCATTCTTTCATTGATGAAACAGCAATACAGGTAATTATTAAGTATTTATAAACTCATTTTATGCACATATTATGTTGCAATATTAACAAAAGAACCATTCTATTCTCATATACAATTATTCGCTTGGAAATAAATACTAAAACATAGTATGAAATACATCATTATTTAAAACACTGGGATTGCCTAATAATTATAATCGATAGTATATATATATATATATATATATATATATATATATATATATATATATATATACTTGCCAAATTGTGGCTATTGGACCAGCAGACGGTAGTTTTAAAAAAGTGCTCAATGCGCAACTGACACAAATAGACTTCATATGCAGAGCTAACAATATGGTAAAGAACAAAACATTCATCAAGTTTCGGCTATGCAGGTCTCTTCAGCCAAGGGTAGCAAGTAAGGAGTGAGTGTAAAAGCTATATATATATATATATAGATAGATAGATAGCTACATATATGCATAGATATAGATACATATATACAAACATAGATATATACACATACATATAAACATAGATAGGTATATATATATATATATATATATATATATATATATATATTAATTCAGATACTTCAATCCAAGGGAAAAAAGCAGGAAGGTAAATTCCAAAAAACCGATCCTAATTAATATTAAAAATTTATTTTAATATTAAAAAATGATACAGGAAGAGAGCTCCATGTAATAAAATATTACAGAGCAAATATATATTAAAAAAGGATTAATTCAAAGATGTTGAATGGCCATTTCGATATGAAGATCCCCACGGGGGACGACACATCACCTCAGCAACAGAAAAAACCTTTCAGAAACTGGAGAAAAATTAGTCTACTTTTCCTTTTTAAATAGATTGCAAAGAAATTAAAAAATAAATAATAAAATAAAATAAAAGAAAAGAAAAAGAAAAATAAAGGGAAAGAAAAAGAAAAAGAAAACGAAAAAGAAAAAGACACACCCACATATATATATAGCTTATCTCTATTGCGGGCGTTTACCCAAATACAGTTTGTTCAGCATCCACGGAGCTCACATGTGGTTTATACTTCAGCTATGCTGGCGCGGACCTTAGTTACATTTTATGGGAGAGAGCGCGTTATCTAACGTGAACAACAGTCTGAACAAGGCCAGGACGCTCAAACAAGCACGATGCTTTGTGACTTCCAACTAGCAGAACCATCGATGACCTTTCACAAGAGACGTCTACCAAATTTCAATATACATATACATATTACGGAAATTAACGAAACTTCGTTATAAACAACCGACAATTTGAAATGATTTGTTTGAACATTATTTTTCGTCGATACTCATATTTAAGTAGATATTCTGTTTTTTAATTAAACAGTATTATATATTTATATATCTACTGGCTTGATTGTTTACGATAAATTTTTATTCCGAAAATGTTATTCGGCAGGATTGGAACCTGCGACCCCAATCCGCACAGGGGAAGCTACCATTTGATATGGCAACGTCTTAGACCTCTCGAGCACGAATGAGCTCCAGTCTAAACAAGGTTTTAATCAAGACTATATAACACAATTTTCGATTCATCAAATGGTAGCTTACCCTATGTGGATAGGGGTCGCATGTTCGAACCCTGCCAAATGACACACATTTTCGTAATAAACATTTATCGTAAACAATCAGGCCAGTAGATATAAATATATAATACTGTTTAACTAAAAAACAGAATATATACTTAAATATGTGTATCAATCAAAAATAATGTTCAAACAAATCATTTCACATATACATATTTATACCCACCTACACACATATATATACACGCTCGCATATATAGATACACACAAATATATATATCTTTGAACACTTATTTTTCTATAGTCGTGTTATGGATACAAAATAGATGCCATATATAATTCATTTTTCAATTTCATCTTGTTTTGTTCTAGATTTGTTTTCCATCTTTTTAAAGTGTTAGTTTGTCAGAGCTAATATCCGTGCTGGGTTGAGCCGAGTAGAGAAGACCTAGATATTTCCTATATCGTGTATATGTTATTTCCATGCCTGTATAGTTCTTAAAAAACTTTAACTTTTGAAATTACATTTTTCTCACAAATCATAGTAAGATGAATATCATTTTAAGTTGTTACACATAAAATAACACATTTTATAAAAAAAGTGAATAAAACGCTACTGAAATGTTTACTACTTTCAGTTAAGCACCATACGTAATACACACTTGGACGATCATGTCTTGAAATAGACATGACTGATTGGGCAGAATACTTTTCAGCAGAAGGTTGTCATTACTTTCTGTGGTAGGCTGGTTGCCGACTAGGGCTAGAGAACCCAATCTGTCCTGTTATTTAACTCATAGCAGGTGGAGAAACGACTGATTATTACGTATCGGCAGATATTTATAAACGCACATAGTAATTAATGCAGTTCAAATAGACACCATTTGATGAATTACTTTTCTGCCAGCTTACCTCTAAATTATTGATCTAATTTTTGTTGAAAATATTCTCATCCTTTGATTCGATACACTGCTTCAATTACTTCTTCCTTGTTAGAAAAATATTTTATTGTACATGAAAAGCGGAAAACGCATAAATAAGAGTTATTCAATAATAGAGATATCAGGCGAATATGGAGGGCGAGGAAAATTTTCATTTTTCGGCCATTTTGAGAAGCGTGTGACCGTGCGTGATAATTGAGCCGTGCAGGATAATTGGGTGATCCCTATTCTCAAGTCTAGGATGTTCCTTTTTTCAATTTTTGTGCATACACTCACTTTTTTCATAGTAACAGTTTGCTACTATTTTTCTCTCTTGAGGCAAGGATGAATAATGAATAACCCGTTTGAGAGACCACCTGTACAATAAAGAAAAAAATTTAGGGTGCAGTTGAGGTTTTTGTTTTTGTTTTGGCGATTCTACCTTTGAGATATATAGCATGAATTTTTTAATAATATATATATATATATATATATATATATATATATATATATATCCACTCTTGACATATCTGATGTTCATAGTGATAGTGGTGCAACTTGACTGTCTGTTTGCTTCAAGTATGAGTATTTTGTCTGTTCTTTTAAAAAAGCCTTTTGATAACGTTTTGTTTTCATTTCCCTGTCATATTCATTTTCGTATTACCAGTTTTCTTTCTAACAGCGCAAGGTTTTCATTGCAATTTCCTTCGTCACGACTCGATCTTTTCGTCCATTTTCCTTTACACATTTTTTTTTGTTCCTCTTTCCAGTTTTCTTCCAATAACTTTCTAAAAACATTCTCCTCTGGAAAATATCCAGTGAATGTTATCTTTTTCTCCATCAGTATTTCTTGACTATTTCATTTTCAATTGTCCTTTTTTCCTCATCATTTATCTTGTTTAGTTTTTCTTTCTTTTTGTCATCCTAGTACCCTGATCATCCATCTAATACTACTCGTTATAATCCGCCTATGCAAAAAGGGATTCTACAAGATAAAATATCTCATACATTATTGTTAGGAGACATATTATTGTAATATAACAGAAAAAAGCCTTTTTTAAGCCTCTTCCTCGTATTTTTCTTTCAAATCTCGTGTAACCCGTGAGAGCACACCGTTCAGATATCATATTCTTACGTAATATTATTTTGCATCATACACTTGCTGTTTTTGTCTGGCTGTTTTCTTTTTCCAGTAGATTTTGAAGATGGTAGTGTCATCTTTTGATCTTTTTAATGGACGATATATATATATATATATATATATATATATATATATATAGAGAGAGAGAGAGAGAGAGAGAGAGACAGAGACAGAGACAGAGTCAGAGACAGAGAGACAGAAACAGAGAAATCTATATAGAATGTCTGTGTGTGTGTGTGTGTGTGTGTGTGTGTGTGTGTGTGTGTGTGTGTGTATATTTTTCTTTCAAATCTCGTGTAACCCGTGAGAGCACACCGTTCAGATATCATATTCTTCCGTAATATTATTTTGCATCATACACTTGCTGTTTTTGTCTGGCTGTTTTCTTTTTCCAGTAGATTTTGAAGATGGTAGTGTCATATTTTGATCTTTTTAATGGACGATATATATATATATATATATATATATCTACAGAGAGAGAGAGAGAGAGACAGAGACAGAGACAGAGTCAGAGACAGAGAGACAGAAACAGAGAAATCTATATAGAATGTCTCTGTGTGTGTGTGTGTGTGTGTGTGTGTGCGCACGCGCGTAAAATTCAGTTATAAATTCATTTATAAAAATTATATGTAAAAAGACCATAAAATAAAAAGGCCATAAAGATAAACAAAACCTTTTCTTATTTTTTCGGCCGCTGATGGATTTTTATCAACGCAAATATAAGGGTTTTATTTTGCAGCATGTATTTATAAGTAGAAGTAAAAAAATGTCGTTAGATTTTATATAATGTTTTACATTAGAGATATGTTATTTTTTAAGGCTTCATAAACATAGAAAAAGCTAAACAAAATTCAAGGGAAAAATAGTGACCATGCTAAATGATGTAAATTAATGACTAATAACCAACAGTTAGGAAATGTTTTGTATCTGTTAGTCAATTTATTTTTACTGTAATTGTCATTTATGTATTTTAAAATTTTCTCTTAATTTTAGTGATTTCATATATGCACATATGAATATATCTCTATATATATATATATATGTGTGTGTGTGTGTGTGTGTGTGTGTTGGTAGATATTATTAGTTAGATTTGGTCATAATTAAATTAAATTAGTACAAAGCTGTATATTTATATAGTATCGGCTTGAAGCTTGCCGTTAATCTAGCCACATCAGCAATCAAAAGAAAACTCTATGCGAATGATTTATATATATATAAGTAGATAGACTAAACTAATTGGAGTAGATAGACTAAACCAATTGGAGTAGATAGACTAAACTATCTGAAGAGGCTCATCCCTTGTTTCCTGTTTAGGATGCGGTTTCCGGTTTTCTCTTTTCCAATCTCTTTACTCTTACGTAGCCCCCTACGCATCAGTGGCGTTAATCTCCTTGCTCGGGGTGATATGGTTAAAAAAAAAAAATTTCCTATTGTTTTCAGTCGCCCTCCATAACACTTGCTTATGTAGTTTTTAATTCTCATAACGGAGTCAATGTTATCTTCAGTGCTGTCAAGCCATCTAACCAGCTTCTTTTCATATAAATGTCACATTTCAAAGTATGGTATTATTCTCTACACTTTACTTAATAGCCATCTATCATAGTGTCGTTATTGACCATACGAATTCGTGCAATTTCATTTAACAGACAAAATTAGAACGCTGGGCTTAATAAATTTGAAAAAAATCCTTCTCGAATAGACAAATTCTCTTAACCATTTTCGTAAGTCATAACAATCATGAAACAATCACTTCACACCTCAACTAAAATCTACTAGAATTTAAGAACAATCCCGTGCATTGAGTATTGCTGCCATATCTGGTCTGGTGCTCCTGCTATCCACTTAGGTGTCCTCGATCGAATCCAACGGAGAATCTGTAATGTGATCGATCCCGACTTGGCAGCTAGGATACAGTCACTTTCTCACCGACGCAGTGTGGCTTCCCTGTGTCTCTTCTACAAATACTTTCACGGCTTCTGCTCCGATGAAATTAGCTCACTGGTACCTTCTATATACAAATTTCCTCGAACCCCTAGATTAGCAACTAGGTCCCACCCTTTTACTGTGAACCAATAAATTGTAAACGCAAATTCTACTCCAGCAGCTTCTTTTCTCTTCTGCATACTTGCTTTCCTGACAGTTACAACCTCCAGGAATTTAAAAGGCAATAGTCATCTCCTGTCTCACTAACTAACATCCTCTCTCTCATGCTTTTCTACATCTACCTCACTCTCATCAGTACTCTTTTCCCTCTCCTACTCTCTTTCTAACACCCCCTGCAACCTCTCACTTCTCATAACATTCCTCCTCGTCCACTCCACTCTCATCAGTAAACTTTTCCCTCTCCTACTCTTTTCCTGACACCCCCTGCAACCTCTCACTCCTCAACATTCCTCCCATGTAACCCCTTGCACAACAGTGGCAGTAAAATGCCTTGCTTGGGGCAACACGATTATAAAAAAAATTATCTTCATTTGGGTCTATATGGATAACAACCTGCAATCAATGGTGATTTCTTTCCATTATTATTAATAATGATAATAATAATAATAATAGTAATGGCGTTCAGGCCACTATTGTCCAAATTATCATTGGGATGTTGTGATCTGTAAAACCGAAATTAAATTCCTACCCAGTGAAAATAATAATAAAGCCTAGTATTCCATCGTTTCAGAAATTTGCATTGATTGCCACTCCAAATATTATGTGAAAGGTGCTATTTGCTTGAGGTCGTAAGACTTGATGGAGAACACCAATAATGCAATATGTCCACTTGAAAAGGTAAAACTGAATGAAATAAGAAAGTATAATATTAATAATAATAATAATTAGACAAATCCCGGTCTTTCAAATATTTCTATTAATAATAACTTAAGACTAATTCAGCAGACGACCATATTTTATTCATGGTAACTGGATATTTGGCGATTGCCATGGTTCTCGTTGTTTGGTACTGTGCGTCTGAAAAATGTCGCTTTTATCGCTTCTCGATAGCTGAATCAAATTATACTATCTGTTCTCGGTCGAATAAGCTACAATTTATCTCTAAGTTGTGTTTTTGTTTTCGAATCATTCGCAACTCAGTTGTTTCGTTTTCTAGGCACAGACCGCAACTCCAAATATTAGTGACAGATACCCGGTCTCGAAGAAGCAGATGCCCGCGGCTGGGCTCTCGCTGCATTGTAGAGATGAGTTCGGTAGTAATAGGAGGCCAGTGCAATGTGGGTTTCGGGTGCTGAGTTAATTTTAACCTAACCTGAGGCTCCACACAATAAAGTGTCTAGTTTGGGACGGCAGGAAAATACAATCACTTCTCAGGATTTTGGCTAAAATAAGTGTAGTATCCGTTCTCATCAGCTAAATCTTTTTTCTTGCTCTCTCTCTCTCTCTATTTTTTCTCTCTCTCTCTCTCTCTCTTTCCATTTATATCTTCTCTTCTTTCTTTTTCTTTCTTTCTTTCTTCATTTTTTCCATGAAACTAAGTAGTGTCTTTTCCCTCTTCCTATGATATCAAAATGGAATAGTCTTTTATTTATGAATTATTGGCAGAGCTTGGCTGTTTTCACTATAGTCCACGCTATGTCTGGGTATTTTCCATATTTTAATTTCAATTTCCACACGTGGCTAGCCAATTTTGTATAATTTTTTAAATTTAATTTTTAAAGTTTTCTATTTTAAATGTAGACTTGTGATTAAACCATCTGTTCTTAAAAGTATCTTTAGTTGGTTCCAAATATGTTTTGTTTTAACCATTTAAGTCATTTACTTTTGCTTTTTAAATGACTTCTTTTGTATTACAAAGTCCTTGAAGTGGACATTTATTTTTGTCCCTGCAGTTACATTTCTTATTAATCTTAGAACACAATCTCCAACCAAACAGACAAATAAAAAACGAAAAGTTTTATGGTTCAACTCCCCATATATCTTAGAAGTAAAATCCAAAATAGGACAAATATGTTTCAAGCTGATCGATAAATACTTTCCAAACTTTCCAAAAAGCTCAAAACTAAACAAAATTTTTAATAGGAATACAATCCAACTGAGTTATATCTGCATTAGTAATTTCGAAAATTTCATAAAGAAACAAAACGTCAGAAACTTAAAGAGCAACGTACAAATCAAGATCATTCTCGATTATGGAATTCTCTTCCGGTTCTATAATTCTAGACAACCTTAATCTTCAAAATGTAATGCAGTGTCAATCGCTTTCTTTTGTCCTTCTGTTTAGTCATCGTTTGTTCTTGTTCCTTACTAAAGTCTCTGTTTTCTAATTTTTCTACACCTAGAAACCCCTTGTGTCTAAGTGGCTTTACTGTCTTCCTTGGAGTGAGATCGATTAAAAAAGTCAGTGTCGTTATCTAGAATTAAGAAAGCTACAAAGCTACATGTTTAATTAATTGATGCATATGAGAAATATCAGAGTTCTGGTGTATCGTGTGCAGTGACACCCTTAATGCCAAGTGTTCATATCTGAGCATTGTTCTACTGCATATTAGGGTAGTGTTAAGGATATCATCACTGAAAAAAGAACTGGCCAAACGTGTTCGAATTTCGGCCAAGTGTGATGCTTTCAATTTCGCACTAATAACCTTGTAAAAGTTATAAATCAATTTCTTCTCCCTATCAGCCATACGATAGATAACAAACTAAACTGGACTCTCTAAAGCTAGATGTCAACCAGTCTAGGTTGAAAAAAAAAAACATTGAATTTCATAGAGTAGAGATGGCTATGTTAGAAAATACTCCACTGTGTTTCCTTAATATTTCTTGGTGATTCGCTGATAAAGAGAGAGTCATGATCTTTTACGACTTGAATGGATCTAAACTTATTTATTAATGGAACTTTATCTGTGTGTGTGTGTGTGTGTGTGTGTGTGTGTGTGTGTGCGCGCGTGTGTGTGTGTGTGTGTGTGTGTGTGTGTGTGTGTGTGTGTGTGTGTGTGTGTGTTCGTTACCTATAGAATTCTAAACGGCTGAACCGATTTTCTTGAAAATTTACACATTTGTACTATAAGCGTCTGCGAGTGTTCTTAGCTAGGTTTTGTGTCAAGGTACCCCGGATAAATATCGAAAATCGATAATCAAAAAAATCGTGGGTTATAGAAGGAGTGGTCCGATTTTAATCAAATTTGATACACTCATAGACAAAGACATAAGAAACGATATTCAGGAGTTGCAGTTCTTACAATAGTGCAGAAAATCGATAATATATATATATAAGGCAGGTTGTATGTGTGTGTCTCTTTATCTGTCTGTATGTCCTTTATACAAATCCACAATTTTTATCCAATTCTCTCCAAATTTCACACAAATATTCTTTAGGCTGAGTCTGAGCTCCAGGACCATGGATTAGTTTTAAAGCTTTCACTACACCCGAGCAACTGCTAGTATGATAATAAAAGAAAACATTCCTTTATAATATTGAATACTGCTGCCACATCTGGTCGGGTGCCCCTGCTATTCTCCTGGGGATTTTTGACAAAATACAGCGGAGAATCTGTAATGTGATCGATACTGACTTAGCTTACCGCCTGCAGTCACTCTCTCACCGGCGTGACGTGGCTTCCCTGTGTCTCTTCTATAAGTACTTTTACGGCTTCTGCTCGGATGAACTTAAATCACTGGTGCCCCCTCGATGTGAATTTGTACGAGATACTAGATTGGCACCTTTTCAGTGAAACCGATGAAATGTAACCGCAATTTCTACTCCAACAGCTTCTTTCCTCGCACTTCCCGCCTGTGGAATTCCATTCCGCATGATCGCTTCCCCGACAGCTACAATCTCCAGGAGTTTAAATGTAAGGTCAATACACACCTCCTAACACACTAACTCGCACCCATTCCCTCCAATGCTCTCTCTACGTACCTCCTAACACGTCTATCACCATCACTTCCTATACCCAATCGCTCTATGTATCCCCATGCGCTATAGTGGTAGTGGTCTGCCTTGCTTGGGGTGATATGATTAAAAAAAAGTTTTATTAACCACTTGATCTATATATGCTTTGATAAAATCTTATCTAACAAATTCTTTCAGGATAAATTAAAAATATAGTGTTTTGTTATCAAAAGAACGGAGTTATTTGGCCTAAATAAATAAGTATTAATGAAGGAGTTTTAGACAATGTTTTTTTTTTCCTTAAGCCGAGAACACTAATCCTGGTAATATAGTACCCAGCGCAAATGATGCCATTTTAATTACAATAGTACCGGATATTCTTACCTAAATATTGTTTTTCAGTTCCTACTAATGTTAACGCAAAGTAAAAAAGTTTTAAGTGCCTGCATGTAAAACATTTCAAATAAAGATCTATATTTAATATTTTTTATATTTTCAAAATCGGGTACGATATACCCATGGTTAGTAGTGGTGTAACTTTAATTGTTGGTTAGTGTTCCAGGTTTAAGCATGTGTGTAAAGTTTTTTCACCTGATGAGGTTAAAGTTGTGTATAAAACCAATGGATAGTTTGTACGCGGCAGTAAATTTCACTCACGTATACTTGTGAAATAAAGGCCTAACAAAAGTGCTACTCTTACAATATCTACTATCAGAATAGAAATATCAACGGATAACAATTTATTGAAAACATACGATACAGAGGAAAGAAATTTTGAATAAATGAGGGACTGGTCGTAAAACTTTGAAAAAAAAATTTTTATGGATTTTACTGACTTGATTTCGTCAATAAAAGACCAAAACTTTCCTTACAATAATTTGTTTATTACGAATATTCAAGTAGCGAAACGTTTAACAGTAAAAGAAAGGCAATCAGTGAACCAAGGGATATCTGTTGCGTTTACTTTTGCACGATGGCTTTTGGGAAAGACACGAATAGTTCAATCTTTACCTACATAAACAATTGTTCTATACCAGGACGTATACCAGAGCGACATATGCAGTATAAACTAAAAACTAAAATGACCAACCTGTTGTGTAACCCAAAGCCAAGGATGACGAAATTTGAACTGCAACCAAAAAGACATATATGTTGTATACCCTTCAGTTGAACAACGATTATTAATTCGACGACGGGGTCCCAAAATTTGTTGTCTTCTCATTTATAAAATCGCTATCCCGAAGCGGTCACCCATCTAGGTACTGACCAGGCTCAACATTGCTTAACATTTTAAATCTTATAAACATTTTTTCTTTTCATTTTACTAATTTTTTTCTAAAATGACAATTTTCCAAATGTCTTTGTTATTTAAGTTTTTTTTTTATTTAAGTACTATTTCGCAGGATGTGCGTTGTGGTGCAGTGGATATCGGCTCGGAACAAGAAATCGGAGAGCCGCGTTCGAATTCCAGTTGAATTCATTGCATTCACTTACGCGCAAATACCCTTGCGAAAGGTATTAATCCGTCTCTTCCTTCCAGTTATGGATTAAATAACAGGACAGATTGGGTTCTATAGCAATGGCTGGCAACCAGTCTACCGCAAAAAGCAATGGCAACCTACTACGGGACAATCTTCTGCTCAGTCAGTCATGTCTCTTTCGAGACATGATCGCCAAAGCGTGTTACACGTATGGCACTTAACTGACTATTTTGCTTTTTAGTGTTTCTGTTTACCTAACGTTTTATATATTTAAAAATAGTCTACTTTTTGCGGATTTTCTAAAACACGTAATATATATAATGTTTACATGCGTGCATTATATATGTTCCGAAGGTTTTCATACCCAAGGTGATAGCGAGGACAGTCAATAAAATACTTCCGTGGTAGGCCTCTCAAACAGCTTCTAACAATTAAGTCCAGCTTCAAGCTGGATAATGGGCGGAGGTGAAAAATTGGCGCTTCCTAAAAAGCTGATTCAGGTTGATAGAGATCGACTGTCCAGCAAAGCAACCCATGAAAGAGAAAGAAAAACCTGTTTTTAAATCTGCACTGCTTTACAGTCATATTCCATACATGGGGGCTTAAGGCCTATCACGTTGAATACACCGGTTCTCGCTCGATCGCCGAAGTTAAGCAACGTTGAGACTGGTCAGTACTTAGTTGAGTGACCACTTGGGAATACCAGGTGCTGTAAGCGTTTAGTGACGGATGTGCGTTGTGGTGCAGTGGATATCGGCTTGGAGAGAGAAATCGATGAGCCGAGTTCGAATTCCAGTTGAATACCCTGCATTCATTTAAGCACTGGTACCCTTGGGAAAGGTATTAATCTGTCCCTTTCCTCCAGTTATGAGTTAAATAACAAGGGTAGGACTTAGGGACCCTGCCCTTAAAAACAAATTTCAATGAGAAAAATGTATTACTGGACACAAAACTTATATAGAAAACAAGAATAAATTGTTGAAAGAAAAAGTTATTACCAGGAATAAATAAATAAAATTTCAGTCAGTCAGTTAAGTGCCATACGTGAAACACGCTTGGGCGATCATGTCTCGAAAGACTGGGCAGAAGATTATCCCGCAGTAGTTTGCCAATGCTTTCTGCGGTAGACTGGTTGCCAGCCAAGGCTATAGAACCCAATCTGTCCTGTTATTTAACCCATAACTGGAAGGAAGAGACGGATTAATACCTTTCCCAAGTGTATTTGCGCGTAAGTGAATGCGATGAATTCAACTGGAATTCGAACTCGGCTCCCCGATTTCTCGTTCTGAGCCGATATCCACTGGACCACAACACACATCCTAAAATTTAGTTAGCAATAAATGACCCGCCGAGGTTGATATGCGATAAAAACAAAACAACCAACCAACCAACCATACAGAAGAAAGGCTATGAAAGTAAATTCAGACAGGGCACTTGAAGTGAAACCCAGAAGGTGGTTGGCTGCTCCACTAATAACTTTCCGACAGTTCCGAATTGCTACATTTGTATAAACGTTTCATATTGAAAAGTTTCCGATGAACTTAACTCACTCGTGCTCCCTATATCTGAATTTACTCGAGTCCCAAGATTAGCAACTAGGTCCCATCCTTTTACTATGAAACCAATAAAATGCAAACGCAAATTCTATTCCATCAGCTTCTTTTCTCGCACTTCCCGCCTGTGGAATTCCCCTCCGTTTACTTGCTTCCCCGACAGCTACAATCTATAAGAATTTACATGTAAAGTCAATAGTCATCGCCTATTTCACTAACCTGCATTCTCTCTCTCTCATGCTCTTTATCCATCCACTCCTCTCTCATCAGTTTTCTCACTTTTCTCTTACCCACTTCCTGACACCCCCTATAACCTGTCCCTCTTTCTCACAATTTTCCTCCTATGTAACCCCCTGCACAACAAAGGCAGTAAAATGCCTCGCTTAGGGTGATATGATTATAAAATAAAAATTAACTGTCACAACAATTATGGGACAGAGGTAATACATTGCAATATTATATGACATCTGTATTTTAATATTTGTTACATTTGCCTGTATCTTTCTTGTATTAAGTGTCACAACTATTGTAGAGTTTAGATTTATGTTATTGTATGACCCACCCCATAATATTTGCAACATTTTCACAAACGTTTCTTACACTAAATGCCACATTTATTATGAGATTAGCAGTATAACCCGGCGTTGCTCGGTTGTAAAGAAAGCTTTAAAACTAATCCGTGGTTCTGGAGCTCAGACACTTTGGACTTTGGCACGAAAGACTAAAAAGCAATAGTTGTTTCCAGTTAAAGCGAAACCGTAGATTGAAAGAAAAAGGAATGGATGTAAGTCAAATTTTGAAGTTTGGTGAGAATCGGATAAAAATTGTGGATTTGTATAAATTACATATAGACAGATAAACAAACACACACACAAGCATCTTGCCTTTTATGTGTATATTGTCGATTTTCTCCACTAATGTAAGAACTGCAACTTTGAAACTTCTGAATATCGTTTCTTATGTCTTTGTCTATGAGTGTATCAATTTTGATTAAAATCGGACCACTCCTTCTATAACCCAATTTTTTCGATTATCGATTTTCGATATTTATCGGGGGCACTTCGACACAAAACCTAGCTAAGAACACTCGCAGACGCTTATAGTACAACTGCGTCAATTTTCAAGAAAATAGCTTCAGCCGTTTTGGAGTCTATAAGTAACGGGGACACACACACACACACACAGACACACACACACACAGACAAAGTTCCATTTATGAATAAGTTTAGATAGGTTCTTATATTATTATATGACTTCTGTGCCATAATATTTGTTACATCTGCATACACATTTTTTATGTTAAATGGCACAACTATTGTGCGACAGAGATTTATAATTTTATATGATATCTGTCACATAATATTTGTTATACTTGCACACTCATTCCATACACTAAATATCATAACTATTATGGGGTATATATAATATTTATTTTCATGTTTTCCTTTATTTCTTATAGTTTTTTTTTTCGTTTCATTCATTCATTATTTCTTTTTCCCGTTCTACTTTTTGAAAATTCTCCGTTTTCTTTTCCTTCCGCCATTCTGTTCTCACGCTTATATTCCCTTATTCTATGTTCTCTAACATTTCTTATTTTCTTTAGACTTTGTTTTTGACAACGAATTTGTTTCCAACAATTTTCCTATTTTACTACTTTTAGTAAGTCGGTCCGATCATCTAACACATGAATAGCAATTAATATAAGTGTTAAAACTGAAAAGTTACAGAAACAAAACCAAGCTAGTAACTGATAGTAACTTGGAAAGTTAGAAGATCTATGAAAGATTTTACTACGTCAGAAAAAAAAGAAAAGAAATAATTTTAATGATCGCATAACAAGGAATAAATAAAACAAAAAGATGGACGGATGCATCTGACAAGGGAGACAACTGCAAAACAACTTTATTTCTAAAATTGGTTTCGAGCACGAGTAAATAACCAAATAAAACAGTTTAAGGATTTCTTTTTTATTCGTTCGATCTGTTCACTGGCGAAATAAAATAAAGGATATAAAAATAGACCGAACGTCAGATAAAAAGGAGTTTATAACGGATGTTCTAATTTAACGTTTTGCTTTAATGTAGCTATGGAGCCAATAAAATTGGCGAAAGAAATCGTTTCTTTGGCGTGGCTTTCCGTTTGATTCGAATTAAAAGCATTTATGTTTCTTTTTTGTTTTCTATTGAAACAATTTTACCAGCAGAATTAAGGTGAAAATACTGATCATAGGTGGTTCCTTTTACATCACCGGAAATGGAAACTCTGTAAATAGGTTAACTTCTAAACACATCATACACTTGCCTTAAAATATACATGATATTTTATCGAAATTTTCCTGGATTAAGAAAAAAACATATTATTATTTCAATAAATAATACATTCTTAAACGTACTTAGATTTGCATAGCATTCTCTAAATAATAGTCCACTTGCTAATAGTAAGAGTGAGATTATCCCTTCTACAGAAGACATATCAAATCAAATTAGCCCAAGAACTAGACATACTCTCAGGTGAAATTTATAAGATCTTTCTCTTAAAAGGCTTTTCATGAAAACATTTTATCAAGTCGACCAAACTTTATAGCTGTTTCTAGTCGTGACGAGAGTTACTTTCCAAGCCGTTTGTTTTTTAAATTAATGAAAAATGTCAACTTTTTGGTTCTTTATTTTTCCTTCTAGCTCGTTACTTCTGTTGATGTTGTATTTTAATTGGTGTCATGAGATATCTTTAATTTCAAGAATGGTGCCATAGAATGCACAAATATAACTTTACATACACTACAATACAAAAATTTCCAGATACCGCCATCACTAGTAATCACCACAAACTCATTCGTCATCACCATTAGAATCATTCAACTCTTTCTGGATCTACTCCCAACTCTAAGAGTAAATGCCTTAAAAAAACTACAAAATAGCACTTTGATTAACTGAGGATAAATCAACTCCTCCACAAAAATGATATTTTATTCTGAACTAAAAAAATATTAAGCAAAACCTCATAAATAATGACTTCCCAAACCATATGAAGAAACAAGACGATCTTTCAAACAGAATGTGGTACTTCTACAAAAGACCCTAAACATATCAAACTTTTTAATTGCAACTAAATGCACGATAACTGCAAACAGGATGAAAATAAAATAAAAATCTCGTTAGTACTAATATATCTCCCGTTGAACCTAATAAAAAATTAAAATTAATAATATATTATAAAAATACAATACTACTAATTTAAATATCTATAATAACTACTCCCCACCAACTGACTTATTACGTAAAACCAACACTATATATCAATTCAAATGTCCCTTGGGAAAATGTAGTTACAACAAGAAAAAAAACAGATATATGTTGGAATTACAACGACTATATTAACAAGACGTCTTACATTACACATGTCTGACCATTCATCCATTTCTAGACATCTACAACATTCCTATCTACATTCACAATAGACAAAAATAATTATGATAACACAACTATCCTGCATCAAGAAAACAGCAAAAGCTAACGAAAGATCCTCGAGGCATTATTCATTAAATAACTTAAGCTTTCAATTAATAGAATCGGCCATTATACTGTGGTAATGTTCTAAATTGTTTATAAAAAATAGCTTTTTCATGATTTGACACGTGCATGATGATGACATTACAACATGAACAAAAAAAATCCATTTTGGATAATGTTCACGCTCTAATAAACGCTAATTTGTCTACCGTTAAATTTGAAGCAAGAAGAAAATTTACAGTAATTTTCAGCAACACATTTTTGCGGTTATTTTTGTGACCACATTGCACACCTCTGAAGATGATCTCGGAAGGAGATTGAAAGTACTTGGGAACATCGAGAAATGAATAATAAAATACTCTGTCGAAGTTACAGGTCATTCCTTACATTTTTCAATTATAATACGCGAAAGATTATCCATGAGTATAAACGGATTATTAAAAATAAGTAGACACAATTTATTTAATATGACATTTCTAAAAGAAAATTTGTTGCCTAAACACACACACACACACGCACACACACACACACACACACACACACACACACACACACACACACACATATATATATATATATATATATATATATATATATGTGTGTGTGTGTGTAATCTTACTTAATGAATACTTTTCCGGGAAGCGTTTCTTAATTAACGCAAGGAATTTCTTTCCCAATTTACTATTAATCATTTCGTTGTAAGTGGGCGTGTACCAAATAATATTTCTATTCCTATTTTTTCTTCGGGGGTTGCTTTTCCCTTTTACATATTTAATATTTGGGTTTTTATATCCACTATTTTTAAGGCAGTGTTATCAAAATTGCTACGCTTATTAATATTTCTTCATTAAGCATAGCAGTTTTTATAACACTAAGTATTTATTGCCAAGTAGATAATTCTAAATAAAAATTGAATGGTTCTTTTGTTATTATTACTTTGCAAAAATTTACAAGGCAGCCAGGAAGCCTTTGCTTCGGCCAGCCAATAAGAAGAAGAGACTAGCATAGGGAAGAGAACTCAAAAACTGGACACCAGAACAGTTCATTTGATGCACATGTTATTGTGCAGTATTAACAAAAGAATCATTCATTTAGAATTATCCACTTGGCAATAGATACTAAAAAGAGTATGGAATACATAATTTCCTTTAAAAAAAAATGGGGTTGCCTAATAATTATGGACGGTAGTGTAAAGAAGATAAGATAAAATTTCTCACAAATAATCAGGCTGGTGAAAATATATATTTAAATATAGTGTTTAATTAAAAACATAATATCTACTCAAATACGAATACAGATTAAAAATAATGTACAAACAAATAAATTAAATATGTCGGTTGTTAATTCCATTTCGTTAATCATCAGAACTTTATATACTTACAGAGAGAGAGAGAGAGAGAGACAGAGACAGAGAGAGACAGAGAGACAGAGAAACAGAGAGAGACAGAGTGAGAGTGAGAGAGATGCATGCGATAATGTTTATATTTGTGCGTGTATAGGTAGAGAGTATTCTGCACGAAATATACACACATATATATATATATATATATATATATATATATATATATATATATATCTACATTTGTTGTATATGTAAACATAAACGCCAACATACACAGAATATACATGTATATTAATATTTTGCGTCGTCATTATTAGTATTATTATCATTGTTTTTATTACTCGAATTTCTTTTATTACCCTACTACTGCTACTACTACTACACCCGCATACACACACACAAACACATACACACACACACATATACATATATATATATGATATGTATTTATATATATATATATATATATATATATATATATATATAGATGTATATATATATATATATATAAATACATATCATATATATATGTGTGTGTGTGTGTGCATATATTAAAAAAATACGTCCTCATTACTGAATGATATTTCACCAGATATAATTTTTGCTTGACGTTTTTTTACTATTCGAAACGATATATTCAAAAAATAAAATGAAATGAAATCAAACATTTTCTTCATTTCGCCATTTTGTATCAATGGGATTTTTCTTTCTGTGCAAGACGAGCAAAGGTATTCGTCAAACTAACAAGTTGTCCATTTATTTTTCTTTTAGTTTTGATGGTGAAATGCCAAAAACTTTTGTTACTTCACACAGAATTCGTTCATTTTTTTCTCCTCTTTTCTCATAGATGTTGTAGCCTACGATTGAAGATGTAGACCAAATAACGAAGCAAACAAAATGAAGAAAGACACACTTGTATTCCAACTTATTTATAAACAAATATATGTATGTGCACCAACTGTGCTAATTTAATACAGACATAATGAATTTATTATATATATGCATACAGATATATGTGCACAGATATTTAACTCCGACATTTTTTAGTTTATTTGTTTAAAAATTATTTTGAATAGATACTCGAATTTAATTAGACACATTTTTAATTATATATATAATTAATCAATATATATATATATATATATATATATATATATATATATATATATATATATATTTTATCTACCGGGCCGAATAAATGAGTAATCTTCTGAGGAAAATCTGCGTCATCCGAGAGGATTCGAACCTGAGCCTGCTTTTAAACATATATTTTTCTGATTGTTCGAAGAAGTCACATCTGTTCTGTCTTTGTATCCTAATGTAAACAAAGACAATTTATAGTGTGTGTGTGTGTGTGTGTGTGTGTGTGTGTGTGTGTGTGTGTGTGTGTGCCGATAGATTTGCCTGTCGCCCGGTTCACACACCTTCCCTGTTTTTTTTCTAACAGGAATACAATGTGTATTCGGTCCTGGGTATGACGGTAAACTACATCCGGCAGCAAGACCTTCAAGAATGTGTTACGATAATAACTTTTTCTTAAAAAATGTCTTGTTGGCAATATTTTTCCATCAAAAATGTATATTTTTTCTATAAAAGTCTATTTTTATGTATACATTTCTATAAAAGTGTATTTTTATACTTTCCCAGTGTTTTGACTTCAGTTTGGTGGGGTTAACTATTTGTCGATAGCTGGGACCCAAACAGGTGCTACCACTCCGAGTCAGGGTGGACCTGGAAACAAAAGTAATTAAGAGGTGGTTCTATGCTTCTCACAACCACCCAATCAAAAACCTTGCTGCGGGATGCAGTTTACCGTCATACCCAGGACCAGTGTCCGCATTTCAATAATATTGGATGTTTTGAAGTGTTATGTCAACGTGGTTTTATTTTCCTCGTTTTAAATGTTACTTTCGTTATGTTCCGGTATGCGTTTTCGAGTTTAGATGTATGCTTTCCGAGGTTTAAGATACTTGCTATTTTATTTATTGCAAAATCATGTTTAGTATGAGTAGCTTCTGCGTTTCTGGCGCTTTTCGTTTTTACTATACATATTTTTCTTTTTTTTTTTTAATCATTTCACCCCAAGCAAGGCATTCCACTGCCACTATTGCGCATGGGGCTACATAGGGGGAGGTAAAGAGAAGGAGTGGTTAGATATAGGGAATGTCAGGAGGAAGGTGACAGATGAGTAAGGATACCGAGGATGAGGGTTGGGCAGATGGGAAGAGTGTTTGATAGAATGGGAGCAGGTTAGTCTGTTAGGAGGTGTCTATTGACCTTACATTTAAACTCCTGGAGATTGTAGCCGTCAGGGAAGCAATCGTGTGGAGGAGAATTCCACAGTCGGGAAGTGCGAGGAAAGAATCTGTTGGAGTAGAAGTTGCGGTTGCATTTTATCCGTTTCACTGTAAAAGGGTGGGATCTAGTTGCTAATCTAGTATCTCGTGCAAATTCGTATTTAGGGGGCAGCAGTGATCTATGTTCATCGGAGCAGAAGCCATGAAAGTATTTATAGAACAGACACAGGGAATTTCTAATTTTTTATTTAGATTTTATTGTTTCTTGTTATATTACGTTAATTCGTAGGCTGGCAGAGTTTAGAGGTCAATCGTAATTTATTTTGGAGTTACAGGTGAAGTCTGGAGAATTCTCCGTTTTGTTATTTTTTTTTATTTGTAGAATGCTGAATATTTTATGGATTTTGCTTGATTTTGTGAAATGTTTAAGTATAAGTTGATGAAAATTATATCTGTTTTTAACTATTTATCATATTGTATACTGTCTCATTTGATGCTGTAATTTCTGTTGTGTTTCTTTTTGTTTTCTGAGGTGTAAATGTGATTTTTCTTGATAAAAATATTGTTATTGTTATTTTCTCAAATATGAAGATAACTTATATATATATATATAAGTTATATATATATATATATATATATATATATATATATATATATAAGTTAAATATATATATATATATATATATATATATATAACCTCAAAATGAATAGTGACAGGTGATTTGAAGCTCGCTTGGGGAATGAAACTAACAGTCACCAGCAGCCAATATTACTATGCTTAAACAATATCTATAAACTGCCTACTTCTTATATTGAGAGCTCTCCTCAATATCAGTGTAACCCGGATATAAGAGAGTTGTAGGGACATGATTAGAATTATCTTATATCTGGGTTTCTCTTATATGAGGGTTTTGGTCTATTTTATATAAATTAACACAGACTCTAATTTGGGAACAGAGAAAATGTCTCTTATATACGGGTTTCTATTATCTCCGGGTTATACTCTATATACTGTAGGCTGAATTAACATGGGAAAAGAGGAAATAACCTATTTAATAGGTTTCAGTGAAAGGGTGAAAGAGCCGAAACAAATAAATGAAAATGCAAGAGTTTAAACAAAAAATAACAGAGGAAGTTGTAGAGAGTCTTAATCGCCCAGATACTGAAGGAACATAAACAATAGAAAGAAATGCATATATTTTTCTTTTAATAGTCATTTCTCCCCAAGCAAGGCAGGACCGCCACTGGTGTGCCTGGGGTTCCAGTGAAAGTACTAGTACAGACGATGTCGAGGAAAGGATTAAGAGAAGGATGAATTGGCATGGCGAAAGACGCGTTCCAGAAGCTGAGTATAGTATTAAGACACAGGAAACTTTCACTAGAAACAAAGAAGAGAGTACTGGATTGCTATGTGATGTCAGTTCTTTAATATCGCAGTGACTGTTGGACAATATCATCAAAGATGAAGGAAAAACTTCAAGCAGCTGAAATATGGTTATACAGAAGGATACTGCAGATATCATGGACCGAGCATGTGAGCAATGATGAGGTGTTGGAAAGAATGGAAACAAAAAGGAAATTAATACTGAGCATGAGGAAGAGACAACTGAAGTTTCTGGGACATGCAATGAGGAAGGAGGGCTTGTAAAACCTGATACTAACAGGCCAGATAGAAGGGAAAAGAGACAGAAAAGTAGCGAATAACATATTTGAAGGGCCTGATGACAGAACGGGGGTTGTGAGATGTTACAGGAGTAAGTAGGCTAAGAGCCACTACGGATAGGGAGACGTGGAAGATCATGATCGCCTACGTCCCGAAAGGACAAGGCACATAGAAGAAGAAGAAATCACTTTACGTCGATGAGAAAGTGACTGAAGGCGGGTTGCTAAGTCAGGGTCGATTACATTGTAGATCCTTGTTTGGATTTTGTCGAGAACCTCAAGGTAAATAACAAGAGCCCCTGTCCAAATAGAGAGACAGACAGACAAACAGACAGAGAGTGAGAAAGGGAGAGAGAGAGAGAGAAAGAAATGGTGACATACTGAAGGAACATATGAAAGTCGTCAGAAAAAGTAAAAAACATGGCTGTTTTTGGCATAAATAGATCAGTTAGGCTACAAATATATATAAGGAAAACCGAAATACATTTAAATATAATTATTTAGTTATATTTTTGTCTTCACACAAGCATGACTGTGTCGTTATTTTTTCCTGTAGATATTCTTTTGCGAAATGCTACTGGCATCAATGCTTCTAAGCAGAACGATAAAACATTATATTAAATTACATCTCTTTACATGTTCCACTCAAGCAAGATTTCCTTTGCTTGCAGGGCAAATATCGTATTCGTGGACAGCCTTCTAAAAATGCATATAATCTAACAGAGTGTCTGGTTCTTTTTTGTTTACTCTCCATGCGTAAATAAAAGTGTGTTTTTATATGAACGCAAATGCACCTTGAATAAAAAGCACAGATGAAAGAGTTATAGTGTAATGTTTCGAAGTGGTTGTATTTTTATCGTCGTTTTAATAACTGTACACGGAACCACACTGCGATGTGACGTTTATTTTGTAAAGACAAAAATTGCTAAAAGAAAAAACAAATTTCGTTAGATTATATCAGCCATAATTTAAAACTTTGCAAGAATTTCTAATAAGTTTTCTTTAGTTTTCTATTCACGGGTTCTTCATGCTAAAATAACATTGTTAATTGAGATTGACAAGAGTCATATTAATACAGCGTCGACAGAATTTTTAAGTTTGTTGCTTGATGAGATGGTTGCGTGGTTGAGTTCGCACCATGCGAACCCATTTATCTTATTCTGTATGATAACATTATACATCCAGATAACAATTCAATTCAGTAATCCTCTAATGCGGGTGTGCGTCGTGGTACAGTGGATATCGACTCAGAACGAGAAATCGAGGAGCCGAGTTCAAATTCCAGTTGAATTCCTTGCATTCACTTACGCGCAAATACCCTTGGGAAAGGTATTAATCTGTCTATTCCCCCAGTTATAGGTTAAATAACAGAAAAGATTGGGTTAGATAGCCTTAGCTGGCAAGCAGTTTACCGTAGAAAACAATGGCAAGCTACTGCGGGAAAATCGTCTGCCCGGTCAGTCATGATCGCCTAAGCGTGTATCCCGTATGGCACATAACTGACTGAATCCTCTACGTTCAGTTGCTCACGAATCTTGTATTCTTTAACAAATGCACATAACTATATGCATGCACTGATAAGAATATGCATGCAAACACATTCATATTCTTTAGTAAGAAGAAACTTCACTTCCGATATTATATTCCCAAAGGCCAAATTTCTGAGTATGCTCCCCTAACCGCTAAAATCGTAACCCCTTCAAGTCTAGTGCCAACATTTTACTATTTCTTCTTCATGTGCCGTATCCTTTCAGGACGTAGGCGATCATAGACTTTTACTTGGCTCTGTCTCTTGTCGCTCTCTAAATTGTTTCTCTTGGTATCTCTATGCCCCGCTCCGCCATCTATTTGCTCAGACCTTACAAGTACGTCACGCGCTGCTTTCTCCTGTCTCTCCTTCCCTTTATCTGACCTGTGAGTATAATGTTCTCTAGGCTCTCCTTCCTCATCACTTGTCCCAGGAACCTCATTTGTCTCTTCTGGATATTTAGTATGCGTTTTCTTTTCGTTTGCATCCTTTACGACACCTCATCTTTGCATATGTACTCCGTCCATGGAATCCTAAGCATCCTTCTGTAAAACCACATTTCTGCTCCCTCGAGCCTCTCTTTCATACTTGGTGAGATTGTTCAGCATTCACTTCCATAAAGAAGGACAGAGATCACATATCAATCCGGCACACTTTTCTTTGATTCTGATGAGATGTTCTTGCCATTCAGTACAACTCTGCTTATACTCGCAATCTACAATTCGTACGTCCATAAAACAACCGATTTCAGTAAGGCTTGACTTTGCGTGAATCATATTGAAAGAACAATAACGTACAAAAATTATAGTCCACGTGAAAGAAGGACGAAAGTACGGGACAGACAGTGAGAATCGAACTCACTACTCAGTTTCAACGGATCTCGCGATCTACTCTTGCTAACCATTACACAACGTCGAAATGCCCATTAATGATTTTCTAAGCGTAGCTTAGATGTGACACGCGAACAAAATTATGTTGTATCCAGTCGGGATCGAACTCACTAATCACTCGTAATTGATCTAACGAGATAAGCCCGAAAACCATTACACAACAGCCAAATGCCCGCAATAATTTATCCAACGGCACTAATGAAGCTTACCATTGCCGTATCTTCTATCAAGTATAATAGAGATAAATGAATGAAACAATCAAGGTATTCAGTTAAAAGTAAAAATAAAACCATCGCTCATATAAAATATTTCAAATATTTGTACATAATTTACGTCCAGAAAATGAATATCTATCTATCTATCTATCTATCTATCTATCTATCTATCTATATATATATATATATATATATATATATATATATATATATATATACATACATATATATATCGCTCATTCAGTAAAATGAATTAGAGCAATCTAGCTATTGGGCGCGTATAATGATAACATATGCGTAAAAAGGTCTACCTTCTTCCACCGAACGCCTATAGCCCAGAGGTAGAATCGCCGACTGACGCCAATTCGGTCGGGTTTCAATCCTGGGTTAAAAATCAATCGGAGTCTAACCGTATTGATGAGCTGTGATACAGCAAAACAGATCTGTCTGCGGATGACAATATATATATATATATATATATATATATATATATATATTCTAAACATATATTGTTTAATATAACAGACAATGAGTATCTATTATGTTTAATCATGGACCGTTCTAAACACCTTTTAGCTTTAATTTCAGGTGAAAATAAAGACACTATTTCTTCAACATTTGGTTATTTTTATTATGCTAGTTCAAAGCTTTCAGCTCACATGAGCCACCTTCAGAGAGGTTACAGGGACTTTAACATAGACATCAACCATCAAACATTATATTATCTTGTGTTGACATAAAACATTGCTATGCTACGATAACAGCCACTGGATAGCAGACGCAGGTCGTATATTTGTAATATGGTTCTATGACATTATACCGCGTGAGAGACCGAAATGTTAGCAGAGCCATATGTCAAACTTCATTGTAATGTGTTCTAACTAGACTGATTTTATTGAGTCTGGGTTGCGTCTGCTATTCGGTGACTGTTATCGATATTATTTAACTATTTAAGTATTATGTGGTTCCACTAGATACCTTACTCAGACAACATAATTGTCTTTAAAATTTAATTAATAACTATGTTTCATTTATAACTTATACTCAAACATAAATAAAAAAATGAATATTATTTTAATAAAATAAAGGATCCATACAATACAAAATTGTTGTTCTAAATACAATATAACTAAGGATACTACAATTATTTAATCCTAATTCTAACTTAAACTTTCTATCCTCTTTACTCATAGATAGTAGTTAAATAAAATCTATTGTTCAATCATAAAATAAACCTAAAATTCAACCACCTGATAAAAATTATTGTCTATCTATTTAAAAACATCTAAGGTCCTCTATGTATTTTACCCAGACAAATTTAAAAAGTGACATGTCTAGATCTAAGCCATCCTGCCCTCTTTCCTAACCCAAATGTTTATCTCTATGGTTACATAATTCTAAATGCTGATTAACTAGTTTTGACACGCCTAAATGCATTTCCTCCAACAGCTATTCCCTAATTTTCTAAATAACCATGAATTTCTCTTATATTTTCAAAAATAAATCGTTTTCACCTTTATTTTACCATATCATCTGAAGAGGAACAGTTCTGTTCCGAAACATGAAAGTTTTTGTGTAGTGATATTATGCATTTATAAACCACTTTAAAACAAATTTACAATATTAAGCTATACTCTGTAACGAGCACTCTTCTTTATCAATGCTTGAACAGTGGGTTTTTAATCTACTTTTTCTTTTACTTTCTTGTAATATATATATATATATATATATATATATATATATATATATATATATATAATAAAAATGGCGAGAAGCCGTGAACGTTTTATTTATAGTATGTATTTATTATTTTTATTATTATTATTAATATTTACATTACTTGCTTTTTGTATTATACATTCAGTCAGTTAAGTGCCATACGTTATAAACGCTTGATCGATCATGTCTCGAAAGAGATCCGACTGACTGGGCAGATGATTATCCCGCAGTAGGTTGTCATTGCTTTCTGCAGTAGACTGGTTGCCGACCAAGGCTATAGAACCCAGTCTGTCCTATTATTTAACTCATAACTGGAGGGAAGAGACGGATTAATACCTTTCCCAAGGGTATTTGCGCGTAAGTGAATGGAAGAAATTCAACTGGAATTCGAACTCGGCTCTCCGATTATACATTAACTTTCCAATAATGGTATTTGTGACGCTACATGTGTTTCGAGTCTAAAGTTAGCTCTCTTTAGGAGAATAACTTGAAACTTCACATATCAAGATCCGTTTGATTTTCTGATGGCCAAGATATCATGTAAAAATAGATAAGTCAAGTGGTGACCAACCAGGTCAGAGAGTTGATGTGTGCGGGATTTTTTTTTCCACACTCGCAGGTTAAGTTCCTTCTGGCGCCTTCCTTGTCCGTAAAGATTTTTTTTTCACTGACTTGCGGAATTTGATTTCGTCTTTATACTTTAAAATTGCCTTCAGCGATTTTTACTCTACAGGTCATCTAATTCTTTTTATTGCTTTGGGGATACAATTTGAATTTCGTGTGTGTGTGTGTGTGTGTGTGTGTGTGTGTGTGTGTGTGTGTGTGTGTGTGCTTTCGCATTCGAATTTTGTGTGTCTATGTGTGTGTATTAGGTTTTTCATGTTTTTTTTGTTGAGGGAAGTCAAGTATTTTTTATAAATATTTCTTACGTATATATATATATATATATATATATTATAAATATTTTATAATTATTTAATAAATATTTCTGTTATATATATATATATAATATATATAATCTTTTAAAGCTTTTAATCCCAAGCAAGGCGATAACGCCACTAATGCGCAGGGGGCTACATAAGAGTAAAAGTTTAGATAGGAAGAGAGTAAAAAGAAAACTGAAAGACGAAACATTTACAGGGGTTGTCAGAGAAAGGGCAAGAAAAGGAGCGAAGGTAGAGAGAAAGGAAAAATATACAGGGTGATGAAGAAAGAACTGAAGTCAAGTGAATAAGAGATGGCAATTGACATTGCATTTAAATGACTTAAGTTCGTCGGAGCAGAAGCCATGAAAGTATTTATAGAACAGACAAAGGGAAGCCACATCCTGTTGATGGGGAAGTGGCTGGAGTCGAGCCGCCAAGTCGGTACCTATCACATTACTGATTCTCCTTTAGAGCCTGTCGAGAACACTGAGATGAACAGTTTGGGTGCCATATATATATATATATATATATATATATATATATATATATATATATTATGTGGAACTTGAAGTAAATTTCTAACGGTAACAAACTGTTTCATGCTTCAATCTTCAGGTCTTCTGCGTTGTGTTTTAATCGTTTGTTCATCACACGTGCACTACGGCTAGGTCATAGTATTCTATCATACTATTCTATTCCTATTCTATCTATTCATAGTATTCATATTCTATTCTATCTATTCATAGTATTCTATCATACTATTCTATTCTATCATACTAGGTCATAGTATTCTATCATACTATTCTATTCTATTCTATCTATTCATAGTATTCGTATTCTATTCTATCTATTCATAGTATTCTATCATACTATTCTATTCTATCATACTAGGTCATAGTATTCTATCATACTATTCTATTCTATTCTATTCATAGTATTCATATTCTATTCTATCTATTCGCCGTATTCTATCATACTATTCTATTCTATCATACTAGGTCATAGTATTCTATCATACTATTCTATTCTATTCTATCTATTCATAGTATTCATATTCTATTCTATCTATTCATAGTATTCTATCATACTATTCTATTCTATCATACTAGGTCATAGTATTCTATCATACTATTCTATTCTATTCTATCTATTCATAGTATTCATATTCTATTCTATCTATTCATAGTATTCTATCCATACTATTCTATTCTATCATACTGAGTCATAGTATTCTATCCTTACTATTCTATTCTATTCTATCTATTCATAGTATTCATATTCTATTCTATCTATTCATAGTATTCTATCATACTATTCTATTCTATCATACTAGGTCATAGTATTCTATCACTTCTTCTATTCTATTCTATCTATTCATAGTATTCATATTCTTCATATTCATAGTATTCTATCATACTATTCCTTCTATCCATACTAGGTCATAGTATTCTATCATACTATTCTATTCTATTCTATCTATTCATAGTATTCATATTCTATTCTATCTATTCATAGTATTCTATCATACTATTCTATTCTATCATACTAGGTCATAGTATTCTATGCATGCTATTCTATTCTATTCTATCTATTCATAGTATTCATCCTATTCTATCTATTCATAGTATTCTATCATACTATTCTATTCTATCATACTAGGTCATAGTATTCTATCATACTATTCTATTCTATTCTATCTATTCATAGTATTCATATTCTATTCTATCTATTCATAGTATTCTATCATATATTCTATTCTATCATACTAGGTCATAGTATTCTATCATACTATTCTATTCTATTCTATCTATTCATAGTATTCATATTCTATTCTATCTATTCATAGTATTCTATCATACTATTCTATTCTATCATACTAGGGGTAAGTATTCTATCATACTATTCTATTCTATTCTATCTATTCATAGTATTCATATTCTATTCTATCTATTCATATTATTCTATCATACTATTCTATTCTATCATACTGAGTCATAGTATTCTATCATACTATTCTATTCTATTCTATCTATTCATAGTATTCATATTCTATTCTATCTATTCATAGTATTCTATCATACTATTCTATTCTATCATACTAGGTCATAGTAACTTCTATCATACTATTCTATTCTATTCTATCTATTCATAGTATTCATATTCTATTCTATCTATTTCATAGTATTCTATCATACTATTCTATTCTATCATACTAGGTCATAGTATTCTATCATACTATTCTATTCTATTCTATCTATTCATAGTATTCATATTCTATTCTATCTATTCATAGTATTCTATCCATACTATTCTATTCTATCATACTAGGTCATAGTATTCTATCCTTTCTTCTATTCTATTCTATCTATTCATAGTATTCATATTCTATTCTATCCTATTTCATAGTATTCTATCATACTATTCTATTCTATCATACTAGGTCATAGTATTCTATCATACTATTCTATTCTATTCTATCTATTCATAGTATTCATATTCTATTCTATCTATTCATAGTATTCTATCATACTATTCTATTCTATCATACTAGGTCATAGTATTCTATCATACTATTCTATTCTATTCTATCTATTCATAGTATTCATATTCTATTCTATCTATTCATAGTATTCCTATCATACTATTCTATTCTATCCCATACTAGGTCATAGTATTCTATCATACTATTCTATTCTATTCTATCTATTCATAGTATTCATATTCTATTCTATCTATTCATAGTATTCTATCATACTATTCTATTCTATCATACTAGGTCATAGTATTCTATCATACTATTCTATTTATTTATATCTATTCATAGTATTCATATTCTATTCTATCTATTCATAGTATTCTATCATACTATTCTATTCTATCCTACTAGGTCATAGTATTCTATCATACTATTCTATTCTATTCTATCTATTCATAGTATTCATATTCTATTTCTATCTATTCATAGTATTCTATCATACTATTCTATTCTATCATACTAGGTCATAGTATTCTATCATACTATTCTATTCTATTCTATCTATTTCATAGTATTGTCTATTTCTATCTATTGTGTGTTCTCCTTTACTATTCATTATATACTAGGTCATAGTATTCTATCATACTATTCTATTCTATTCTATCTATTCATAGTATTCATATTCTATTCTATCTATTCATAGTATTCTATCATACTATTCTATTCTATCATACTAGGTCACTCATTATTCTATCATACTATTCTATTCTATTCTATCTATTCATAGTATTCATATTCTATTCTATCTATTCATAGTATTCTATCATACTATTCTATTCTATCATACTAGGTCATAGTATTCTATCATACTATTCTATTCTATTCTATCTATTCATAGTATTCATATTCTATTCTATCTATTCATAGTATTCTATCTTACTATTCTATTCTATCATACTAGGTCATAGTATTCTATCATACTATTCTATTCTATTTCTATCTATTCATAGTATTCATATTCTATTCTATCTATTCATAGTATTCTATCATACTATTCTATTCTATCATACTAGGTCATAGTATTCTATCATACTATTCTATTCTATTCTATCTATTCATAGTATTCATATTCTATTCTATCTATTCATAGTATTCTATCATACTATTCTATTCTATCATACTAGGTCACAGTATTCTATCATACTATTCTGTCTTCTATTCTATCTATTCATAGTATTCATATTCTATTCTATCTATTCATAGTATTCTATCTTACTATTCTATTCTATCATACTAGGTCATAGTATTCTATCATACTATTCTATTCTATTCTATCTATTCATAGTATTCATATTCTATTCTATCTATTCATAGTATTCTATCATACTATTCTATTCTATCATACTAGGTCATAGTATTCTATCATACTATTCTATTCTATTCTATCTATTCTATAGTATTCATATTCTATTCTATCTATTCATAGTATTCTATCATACTATTCTATTCTATCATATGGAGTCATAGTATTCTATCATACTATTCTATTCTATTCTATCTATTCATAGTATTCATATTCTATTCTATCTATTCATAGTAAACTACCTATCATACTATTCTATTCTATCATACTAGGTCATAGTATTCTATCATACTATTCTATTCTATTCTATCTATTCATAGTATTCATATTCTATTCTATCTATTCATAGTATTCTATCATACTATTCTATTCTATCATACTAGGTCATAGTATTCTATCATACTATTCTATTCTATTCTATCTATTCATAGTATTCATATTCTATTCTATCTATTCATAGTATTCTATCATACTATTCTATTCTATCATACTAGGTCATAGTATTCTATCATACTATTCTATTCTATTCTATCTATTCATAGTATTCACTATTCTATTCTATCTATTCACTTATTCTATCATACTATTCTATTCTATCATACTAGGTCATAGTATTCTATCATACTATTCTATTCTATTCTATCTATTCATAGTATTCATATTCTATTCTATCTATTCATAGTATTCTATCATACTATTCTATTCTATCATACTAGGTCATAGTATTCTATCATACTATTCTATTCTATTCTATCTATTCATAGTATTCATATTCTATTCTATCTATTCATAGTATTCTATCAATACTATTCTATTCTATCATACTAGGTCATAGTATTCTATCATACTATTCTATTCTATTCTATCTATTCATAGTATTCATATTCTATTCTATCTATTCATAGTATTCTATCATACTATTCTATTCTATCCTTTTAGGTCATAGTATTCTATCATACTATTCTATTCTATTCTATCTATTCATAGTATTCCTTATTCTATTCTATCTATGTATTATTCTATCATACTATTCTATTCTATCATACTAGGTCATAGTATTCTATCATACTATTCTATTCTATTCTATCTATTCATAGTATTCATATTCTCTTCTATCTATTCATAATATTCTATCATACCCTATTCTATTCTATCATACTAGGTCATAGTATTCTATCATACTATTCTATTCTATTCTATCTATTCATAGTATTCATATTCTATTCTATCTATTCATAGTATTCTATCATACTATTCTATTCTATCATACTAGGTCATAGTATTCTATCATACTATTCTATTCTATTCTATCTATTCATAGTATTCATATTCTATTCTATCTATTCATAGTATTCTATCATACTATTCTATTCTATCATACTAGTCCTTAGTATTCTATCATACTATTCTATTCTATTCTATCTATTCATAGTATTCATATTCTATTCTATCTATTCATAGTATTCTATCATACTATTCTATTCTATCATACTAGGTCATAGTATTCTATCATACTATTCTATTCTATTCTATCTATTCATAGTATTCATATTCTATTCTATCTATTCATAGTATTCTATCATACTATTCTATTCTATTAATACTAGGTCATAGTATTCTATCATACTATTCTATTCTATTCTACTCTGTTAAAGTATTCATATTCTATTCTATCTATTCATAGTATTCTATCATACTATTCTATTCTATCATACTAGGTCATAGTATTCTATCATACTATTCTATTCTATTCTATCTATTCATAGTATTCATATTCTATTCTATCTATTCATAGTATTCTATCATACTATTCTATTCTATCATACTAGGTCATAGTATTCTATCATACTATTCTATTCTATTCTATCTATTCATAGTATTCATATTCTATTCTATCTATTCATAGTATTCTATCATACTATTCTATTCTATCATACTAGGTCATAGTATTCTATCATACTATTCTATTCTATTCTATCCTATTCATAGTATTCATATTCTATTCTATCTATTCATAGTATTCTATCATACTATTCTATTCTATCATACTAGGTCATAGTATTCTATCATACTATTCTATTCTATTCTATCTATTCATAGTATTCATATTCTATTTCTATCTATTCATAGTATTCTATCATACTATTCTATTCTATCATACTAGGTCATAGTATTCTATCATACTATTCTATTCTATTCTATCTATTCATAGTATTCATATTCTATTCTATCTATTCATAGTATTCTATCATACTATTCTATTCTATCATACTAGGTCATAGTATTCTATCATACTATTCTATTCTATTCTATCTATTCATAGTATTCATATTCTATTCTATCTATTCATAGTATTCTATCATACTATTCTATTCTATCATACTAGGTCATAGTATTCTATCATACTATTCTATTCTATTCTATCTATTCATAGTATTCATATTCTATTCTATCTATTCATAGTATTCTATCATACTATTCTATTCTATCTTACTAGGTCATAGTATTCTATCATACTATTCTATTCTATTCTATCTATTCATAGTATTCATATTCTATTCTATCTATTCACCTATTCTATTCTATTCTATCTATTCATAGTATTCATATTCTATTCATCTATTCATAGTATTCTATCATACTATTCTATTCTATCATACTAGGTCATAGTATTCTATCATACTATTCTATTCTATTCTATCTATTCATAGTATTCATATTCTATTCTATCTATTCATAGTATTCTATCATACTATTCTATTCTATCATACTAGTCATAGTATTCTATCATACTATTCTATTCTATTCTATCTATTCATAGTATTCATATTCTATTCTATCTATTCATAGTATTCTATCATACTATTCTATTCTATCATACTAGGTCATAGTATTCTATCATACTATTCTATTCTATTCTATCTATTCATAGTATTCATATTCTTATTCTATCTATTCATAGTATTCTATCATACTATTCTATTCTATCATACTAGGTCATAGTATTCTATCATACTATCTTCTATTCTATTCTATCTATTCATAGTATTCATATTCTATTCTATCTATTCATAGTATTCTATCATACTATTCTATTCTATCATACTAGGTCATAGTATTCTATCATACTATTCTATTCTATTCTATCTATTCATAGTATTCATATTCTATTCTATCATAGTATTCTATCATACTATTCTATCTCTATCATACTAGGTCATAGTATTCTATCATACTATTCTATTCTATTCTATCTATTCATAGTATTCATATTCTATTCTATCTATTCATAGTATTCTATCATACTATTCTATTCTATCATACTAGGTCATAGTATTCTATCATACTATTCTATTCTATTCTATCTATTCATAGTATTCATATTCTATTCTATCTATTCATAGTATTCTATCATACTATTCTATTCTATCATACTAGGTCATAGTATTCTATCATACTATTCTATTCTATTCTATCTATTCATAGTATTCATATTCTATTCTATCTATTCATAGTATTCTATCATACTATTCTATTCTATCATACTAGTCATAGTATTCTATCATACTATTCTATTCTATTCTATCTATTCATAGTATTCATATTCTATTCTATCTATTCATAGTATTCTATCATACTATTCTATTCTATCATACTAGGTCATAGTATTCTATCATACTATTCTATTCTATTCTATCTATTCATAGTATTCATATTCTATTCTATCTATTCATAGTATTCTATCATACTATTCTATTCTATCATACTAGGTCATATTCTATCATACTATTCTATTCTATTCATCTATTCATAGTATTCATATTCTATTCTATCTATTCATAGTATTCTATCATACTATTCTATTCTATCATACTAGAATACAGTATTCTATCATACTATTCTATTCTATTCTATCTATTCATAGTATTCATATTCTATTCTATCTATTCATAGTATTCTATCATACTATTCTATTCTATCATACTAGGTCATAGTATTCTATCATACTATTCTATTCTATTCTATCTATTCATAGTATTCATATTCTATTCTATTCTATTCATAGTATTCTATCATATTATTCTATTCTATCATACTAGGTCATAGTATTTCTATCATACTATTCTATTCTATTCTATCTATTCATAGTATTCATATTCTATTCTATCTATTCATAGTATTCTATCATACTATTCTATTCTATCATACTAGTCATAGTATTCTATCATACTATTCTATTCTATTCTATCTATTCATAGTATTCATATTCTATTCTATCTATTCATAGTATTCTATCATATCATTTCATTCTATCATACTAGGTCATATATTCTATCATACTATTCTATTCTATTCTATCTATTCATAGTATTCATATTCTATTCTATCTATTCATAGTATTCTACTATACTATTCTATTCTATCATACTAGGTCATAGTATTCTATCATACTATTCTATTCTATTCTATTCATTCATAGTATTCATATTCTATTCTATCTATTCATAGTATTCTATCATACTATTCTATTCTATCATACTAGTCATAGTATTCTATCATACTATTCTATTCTATTCTATCTATTCATAGTATTCATATTCTATTCTATCTATTCATAGTATTCTATCATACTATTCTATTCTATCATACTAGGTCATAGTATTCTATCATACTATTCTATTCTATTCTATTCATTCATAGTATTCATATTCTATTCTATCTATTCATAGTATTCTATCATACTATTCTATTCTAACATATTAGGTCATAGTATTCTATCATACTATTCTATTCTATTCTATCTATTCATAGTATTCATATTCTATTCTATCTATTCATAGTATTCTATCATACTATTCTATTCTATCATACTAGGGTCTAGTATTCTATCATACTATCTTCTCCTATTCTATTCTATCTATTCATAGTATTCATATTCTATTCTATCTATTCATAGTATTCTATCATACTATTCTATTCTATCATACTAGGTCATAGTATTCTATCATACTATTCTATTCTATTCTATCTATTCATAGTATTCATATTCTATTCTATCTATTCATAGTATTCTATCATACTATTCTATTCTATCATACTAGGTCATAGTATTCTATCATACTATTCTATTCTATTCTATCTATTCATAGTATTCATATTCTATTCTATCTATTCATAGTATTCTATCATACTATTCTATTCTATCATACTAGGTCATAGTATTCTATCATACTATTCTATTCTATTCTATCTATTCATAGTATTCATATTCTATTCTATCTATTCATAGTATTCTATCATACTATTCTATTCTATCATACTAGTCATAGTATTCTATCATACTATTCATTCTATTCTATCTATTCATAGTATTCATATTCTATTCTATCTATTCATAGTATTCTATCATACTATTCTATTCTATCATACTAGGTCATAGTATTCTATCATACTATTCTATTCTATTCTATTTATTCATAGTATTCATATTTGTTCTATCTATTCATAGTATTCTATCATACTATTCTATTCTATCATACTAGGTCATAGTATTCTATCATACTATTCTATTCTATTCTATCTATTCATAGTATTCATATTCTATTCTATCTATTCATAGTATTCTATCATACTATTCTATTCTACTTCATACTAGGTCATAGTATTCTATCATACTATTCTATTCTATTCTATCTATTCATAGTATTCATATTCTATTCTATCTATTCATAGTATTCTATCATACTATTCTATTCTATCATACTAGGTCATAGTATTCTATCATACTATTCTATTCTATTCTATCTATTCATAGTATTCATATTCTATTCTATCTATTCATAGTATTCTATCATACTATTCTATTCTATCATACTAGGTCATAGTATTCTATCATACTATTCTATTCTATTCTATCTATTCATAGTATTCATATTCTATTCTATCTATTCATATATAGTATTCTATCATACCTATTCTATTCTATCATACTAGGTCATAGTATTCCTATCATACTATTCTATTCTATTCTATCTATTCATAGTATTCATATTCTATTCTATCTATTCATAGTATTCTATCATACTATTCTATTCTATCATACTAGGTCATATAGTATTCTATCATACTATTCTATTCTATTCTATCTATTCATAGTATTCATATTCTATTCTATCTATTCATAGTATTCTATCATACTATTCTATTCTATCATACTAGGTCATAGTATCTTATCATACTATTCTATTCTATTCTATCTATTCATAGTATTCATATTCTATTCTATCTATTCATAGTATTCTATCATACTATTCTATTCTATCATACTAGGTCATAGTATTCTATCATACTATTCTATTCTATTCTATCTATTCATAGTATTCATATTCTATTCTATCTATTCATAGTATTCTATCATACTATTCTATTTTATCATACTAGGTCATAGTATTCTATCATACTATTCTATTCTATTCTATCTATTCATAGTATTCATATTCTATTCTATCTATTCATAGTATTCTATCATACTATTCTACCTTATCATACTAGGTCATAGTATTCTATCATACTATTCTATTCTATTCTATCTATTCATAGTATTCATATTCTATTCTATCTATTCATAGTATTCTATCATACTATTCTATTCTATCATACTAGGTCATAGTATTCTATCATACTATTCTATTCTATTCTATCTATTCATAGTATTCATATTCTATTCTATCTATTCATAGTATTCTATCATACTATTCTATTCTATCATACTAGGTCATAGTATTCTATCATACTATTCTATTCTATTCTATCTATTCATAGTATTCATATTCTATTCTATCTATTCATAGTATTCTATCATACTATTCTATTCTATCATACTAGGTCATAGTATTCTATCATACTATTCTATTCTATTCTATCTATTCATAGTATTCATATTCTATTCTATCTATTCATAGTATTCTATCATACTATTCTATTCTATCATACTAGGTCATAGTATTCTATCATACTATTCTATTCTATTCTATCTATTCATAGTATTCATATTCTATTCTATCTATTCATAGTATTCTATCATACTATTCTATTCTATCATACTAGGTCATAGTATTCTATCATACTATTCTATTCTATTCTATCTATTCATAGTATTCATATTCTATTCTATCTATTCATAGTATTCTATCATACTATTCTATTCTATCATACTAGGTCATAGTATTCTATCATACTATTCTATTCTATTCTATCTATTCATAGTATTCATATTCTATTCTATCTATTCATAGTATTCTATCATACTATTCTATTCTATCATACTAGGTCATAGTATTCTATCATATACTATTCTATTCTATTCTATCTATTCATAGTATTCATATTCTATTCTATTCATTCATAGTATTCTATCATACTATTCTATTCTATCATACTAGGTCATAGTATTCTATCATACTATTCTATTCTATTCTATCTATTCATAGTATTCATATTCTATTCTATCTATTCATAGTATTCTATCATACTATTCTATTCTATCATACTAGGTCATAGTATTCTATCATACTATTCTATTCTATTCTATCTATTCATAGTATTCATATTCTATTCTATCTATTCATAGTATTCTATCATACTATTCTATTCTATCATACTAGGTCATAGTATTCTATCATACTATTCTATTCTATTCTATCTATTCATAGTATTCATATTCTATTCTATCTATTCATAGTATTCTATCATACTATTCTATTCTATCATACTAGGTCATAGTATTCTATCATATCATTCTATTCTATTCTATCTATTCATAGTATTCATATTCTATTCTATCTATTCATAGTATTCTATCATACTATTCTATTCTATCATACTAGGTCATAGTATTCTATCATACTATTCTATTCTATTCTATCTATTCATAGTATTCATATTCTATTCTATCTATTCATAGTATTCTATCATACTATTCTATTCTATCATACTAGGTCATAGTATTCTATCATACTATTCTATTCTATTCTATCTATTCATAGTATTCATATTCTATTCTATCTATTCATAGTATTCTATCATACTATTCTATTCTATCATACTAGGTCATAGTATTCTATACTATTCTATTCTATTCTATCTATTCATAGTATTCATATTCTATTCTATCTATTCATAGTATTCTATCATACTATTCTATTCTATCATACTAGGTCATAGTATTCTATCATACTATTCTATTCTATTCTATCTATTCATAGTATTCATATTCTATTCTATCTATTCATAGTATTCTATCATACTATTCTATTCTATCATACTAGTCATAGTATTCTATCATACTATTCTATTCTATTCTATCTATTCATAGTATTCATATTCTATTCTATCTATTCATAGTATTCTATCATACTATTCTATTCTATCATACTAGGTCATAGTATTCTATCATACTATTCTATTCTATTCTATCTATTCATAGTATTCATATTCTATTCTATCTATTCATAGTATTCTATCATACTATTCTATTCTATCATACTAGGTCATAGTATTCTATCATACTATTCTATTCTATTCTATCTATTCATAGTATTCATATTCTATTCTATCTATTCATAGTATTCTATCATACTATTCTATTCTATCATACTAGGTCATAGTATTCTATCATACTATTCTATTCTATTCTATCTATTCATAGTATTCATATTCTATTCTATCTATTCATAGTATTCTATCATACTATTCTATTCTATCATACTAGGTCATAGTATTCTATCATACTATTCTATTCTATTCTATCTATTCATAGTATTCATATTCTATTCTATCTATTCATAGTATTCTATCATACTATTCTATTCTATCATACTAGGTCATAGTATTCTATCATACTATTCTATTCTATTCTATCTATTCATAGTATTCATATTTATTCTATCTATTCATAGTATTCTATCATACTATTCTATTCTATCATACTAGGTCATAGTATTCTATCATACTATTCTATTCTATTCTATCTATTCATAGTATTCATATTCTATTCTATCTATTCATAGTATTCTATCATACTATTCTATTCTATCATACTAGGTCATAGTATTCTATCATACTATTCTATTCTATTCTATCTATTCATAGTATTCATATTCTATTCTATCTATTCATAGTATTCTATCATACTATTCTATTCTATCATACTTAGTCATAGTATTCTATCATACTATTCTATTCTATTCTATCTATTCATAGTATTCATATTCTATTCTATCTATTCATAGTATTCTATCATACTATTCTATTCTATCATACTAGGTCATAGTATTCTATCATACTATTCTATTCTATTCTATCTATTCATAGTATTCATATTCTATTCTATCTATTCATAGTATTCTATCATACTATTCTATTCTATCATACTAGGTCATAGTATTCTATCATACTATTCTATTCTATTCTATCTATTCATAGTATTCATATTCTATTCTATCTATTCATAGTATTCTATCATACTATTCTATTCTATCATACTAGGTCATAGTATTCTATCATACTATTCTATTCTATTCTATCTATTCATAGTATTCATATTCTATTCTATCTATTCATAGTCTATCATACTATTCTATTCTATCATACTAGGTCATAGTATTCTATCATACTATTCTATTCTATTCTATCTATTCATAGTATTCATATTCTATTCTATCTATTCATAGTATTCTATCATACTATTCTATTCTATCATACTAGGTCATAGTATTCTATCATACTATTCTATTCTATTCTATCTATTCATAGTATTCATATTCTATTCTATCTATTCATAGTATTCTATCATACTATTCTATTCTATCATACTAGGTCATAGTATTCTATCATACTATTCTATTCTATTCTATCTATTCATAGTATTCATATTCTATTCTATCTATTCATAGTATTCTATCATACTATTCTATTCTATCATACTAGGTCATAGTATTCTATCATACTATTCTATTCTATTCTATCTATTCATAGTATTCATATTCTATTCTATCTATTCATAGTATTCTATCATACTATTCTATTCTATCATACTAGGTCATAGTATTCTATCATACTATTCTATTCTATTCTATATCTATTCATAGTATTCATATTCTATTCTATCTATTCATAGTATTCTATCATACTATTCTATTCTATCATACTAGGTCATAGTATTCTATCATACTATTCTATTCTATTCTATCTATTCATAGTATTCATATTCTATTCTATCTATTCATAGTATTCTATCATACTATTCTATTCTATCATACTAGGTCATAGTATTCTATCATACTATTCTATTTCATTCTATCTATTCATAGTATTCATATTCTATTCTATCTATTCATAGTATTCTATCATACTATTCTATTCTATCATACTAGGTCATAGTATTCTATCATACTATTCTATTCTATTCTATCTATTCATAGTATTCATATTCTATTCTATCTATTCATAGTATTCTATCATACTATTCTATTCTATCATACTAGGTCATAGTATTCTATCATACTATTCTATTCTATTCTATCTATTCATAGTATTCATTCTATTCTATCTATTCATAGTATTCTATCATACTATTCTATTCTATCATACTAGGTCATAGTATTCTATCATACTATTCTATTCTATTCTATCTATTCATAGTATTCATATTCTATTCTATCTATTCATAGTATTCTATCATACTATTCTATTCTATCATACTAGGTCATAGTATTCTATCATACTATTCTATTCTATTCTATCTATTCATAGTATTCATATTCTATTCTATCTATTCATAGTATTCTCTATCATACTATTCTATTCTATCATACTAGGTCATAGTATTCTATCATACTATTCTATTCTATTCTATCTATTCATAGTATTCATATTCTATTCTATCTATTCATAGTATTCTATCATACTATTCTATTCTATCATACTAGGTCATAGTATTCTATCATACTATTCTATTCTATTCTATCTATTCATAGTATTCATATTCTATTCTATCTATTCATAGTATTCTATCATACTATTCTATTCTATCATACTAGGTCATAGTATTCTATCATACTATTCTATTCTATTCTATCTATTCATAGTATTCATTCTATTCTATCTATTCATAGTATTCTATCATACTATTCTATTCTATCATACTAGGTCATAGTATTCTATCATACTATTCTATTCTATTCTATCTATTCATAGTATTCATATTCTATTCTATCTATTCATAGTATTCTATCATACTATTCTATTCTATCATACTAGGTCATAGTATTCTATCATACTATTCTATTCTATTCTATCTATTCATAGTATTCATATTCTATTCTATCTATTCATAGTATTCTATCATACTATTCTATTCTATCATACTAGGTCATAGTATTCTATCATACTATTCTATTCTATTCTATCTATTCATAGTATTCATATTCTATTCTATCTATTCATAGTATTCTATCATACTATTCTATTCTATCATACTAGGTCATAGTATTCTATCATACTATTCTATTCTATTCTATCTATTCATAGTATTCATATTCTATTCTATCTATTCATAGTATTCTATCATACTATTCTATTCTATTTCCATATTTAGGTCATAGTATTCTATCATACTATTCTATCTTCTATTCTATCTATTCATAGTATTCATATTCTATTCTATCTATTCATAGTATTCTATCATACTATTCTATTCTATCATACTAGGTCATAGTATTCTATCATACTATTCTTTATTCTATTCTATCTATTCATAGTATTCATATTCTATTCTATCTATTCATAGTATTCTATCATACTATTCTATTCTATCATACTAGGTCATAGTATTCTATCATACTATTCTATTCTATTCTATCTATTCATAGTATTCATATTCTATTCTATCTATTCATAGTATTCTATCATACTATTCTATTCTATCATACTAGGTCATAGTATTCTATCATACTATTCTATTCTATTCTATCTATTCATAGTATTCATATTCTATTCTATCTATTCATAGTATTCTATCATACTATTCTATTCTATCATACTAGGTCATAGTATTCTATCATACTATTCTATTCTATTCTATCTATTCATAGTATTCATATTCTATTCTATCTATTCATAGTATTCTATCATACTATTCTATTCTATCATACTAGGTCATAGTATTCTATCATACTATTCTATTCTATTCTATCTATTCATAGTATTCATATTCTATTCTATCTATTCATAGTATTCTATCATACTATTCTATTCTATCATACTAGGTCATAGTATTCTATCATACTATTCTATTCTATTCTATCTATTCATAGTATTCATATTCTATTCTATCTATTCATAGTATTCTATCATACTATTCTATTCTATCATACTAGGTCATAGTATTCTATCATACTATTCTATTCTATTCTATCTATTCATAGTATTCATATTCTATTCTATCTATTCATAGTATTCTATCATACTATTCTATTCTATCATACTAGGTCATAGTATTCTATCATACTATTCTATTCTATTTCATCTATTCATAGTATTCATATTCTATTCTATCTATTCATAGTATTCATATTCTATTCTATCTATTCATCGTATTCTATCGGTTATTGAGTGAGCAGTACCGGTTATGTTTCCAGTTATTCTAAGGGCTATTGAATAGAAATATTAATTAATTGGATTTAGTAATTAATAAACAAATTAACAAACTACAGAATGGCGCTTAAACACAAGTAAGCCTAATGGTAGCAACAAATAAAAATCTGTCTGTTAATGCCATACATGATACACGCTTGGGTGATCATGTCTTGGAAAGAGACATGACTGACTGACTGTTTATCTCACAGTAGATTACCATTGCTTTCTGCTAGACTGTTTACCAGGCTATAGCACCCAATCTGTCCTGTTTTTTAACCCATAGATAGAGGGAAGAGACGGATTAATACCTTTCCCAAGTGTATTTGCGCATAATTGAATGCAAGGAATTCAACTGGAATTTGAACTCGGCTCCCCGATTTCTCCATCCGAGCCGATATCCACTGCACCGCAACAAAGCACTAAAAAAAATCACAAAATTAAATTATTTCGTCGGAAACAAATAAAAGAGTACTGGACTGTTATGTGATATCGGTCCTCCTCAAAAATGAAGAAGACTCGAAGCAACAGAAATGTGGGTCTGCAGAAGGATGATGAGGATACAATGGACTGGACATGTGTCCAACAATAAGGTTTTGGAGAGAATGAATAAGAAGGAAAATGTACTACACTTTGAACAGAACAAAATAAATAATGGTCTGTCGAGAACACACACAGATACACAAAAGATTAACATGCAAGACTAGAGGGAAAAAAGACGGAGAAAAGCGAATTTTGTCTCGGCAGACGGACTGAGAAAGAAAACGGTGAATAAACGTATTCGTCTTGACAAGCTGCTATCCAAATAGAAAAGAAGAAATGGAGATTATGCAAGATAAAATTGAATGCTGTGTTGGTTAGCATAGCTATCCCACGGCAAGGCCGAATCTCTGTCATAATGGCGTCACTCGGAGTTGTATCTTTATTTCTAGACGCAGAAGAAAAATTCCATCAAGGAAAACTGTCAATTGAATGAGTCGTTTTAGTTGTTTCCGTAACCTTTTTATTTGCTTGAAAGGTTCAAAAGGGTCCACTGATTTTGAAGGACAGACGATCAAACAATGTCATGAGGTTCAAGATATACATGTGACAGCCTGTTCAGTAAGACAATATCAGGCAAAGTACACAGATGCACGAATATATACAGATAAAAGTATTGTTTGTTTTCGTCCTGTCCAACAACCATATGCACACAACACACACACACATACAGACAGACAAACACATAAACATATATAAGTGTCTACGTGTATTTTGCAGAGGACATGTTTTATTTAGTAAGAGACGGCGAATGCGTAGTTCGATAGACATAATACACACTGTTTAATAACTAAAAATGGAGAGATTATTTTAAATATATTGTGTCCAGTATAATGACGTTTGAGAATATATATATATATATATATATATATATATATATATATATATATATATATATATTCAACGGTCATATATAACGGTCATATAACTTTGAATACTCCGGTTAATGTATTAATATACAAACTGGTTTATAACTAAAAATGGAAAGATTATTTTGAATACGCTGTGTCCAGTATAATGACGTTTGACAAATATATATATTTGAAAAATATATATATATATAAGTTCAAAGAAAACGGTGGAATTCCCTTCATTTTAGCATCTCGTGACTTTGCACTACACATGAAGGAATTCTAAAACGAAAATTTTCTATTAATCTTTTTGAATGATTTGTGAGCGTTTTTTATAGTTTCCAAAACTGTTTGTTTATAGATATGTGATTTAGAATAAAGCTCATTTCGTCTTGATAAAGTCCATCACAGGACGAAACGCGTAGGCGATTTAAATAATTCTCCTCTTGTCTTCTTTTTATTTAACTATATATATATATATATATATATATATACTATAGTCATCCGCAGACAGATCTGTTTCGCTGTATCACAGCTCACCAGTACGGCTTAGAGTCCGTTCGCTTCCTAACCCAGGATCGATACCCAACCGAATCGGCGCCAGTCTTAGATTCTACCCCTAGGCCATGAGCGTCCGGTAGAAGAAGGCAGGCTTTTTAGCGCGTATAAACACGCCCAATAGCTTGGGTGCTCCAATTCATTATCGAATGAGCGATGGGTATATGCCGGAGTAGCTACTGTTTACAACGTTTCCCACTCTTCCAGAGTGCTCAATACGGTCATATCACGTTGAATACATCGGTTCCCGCTCGATCACCGAATTTAAGCAACGTTGAGCCTGCTCAGTACTTAGATGGCTGACCGCTGGGTAATACCAGGTGTTGTAAGCGTTTATGGACCGATGTGCGTTGTGGTGCGGTTGAATCTCGGCTTGGAAAAGGAAATCGGTGAGCCGAGTTCGATTTCAGTCGAACACTCCGCATTCACTTGCGCACTGGTACCCTTAGGAAATGTATTAATCCGTCCATTCCCTCCAGTTATGGGTTAAATAACTGAGGTCTGCTGTTCATGCGATCTGTGACGAACTTCTGCACCGATTAGTTGTTATCAGCAGTTCCAAAAAGTGTGGATGGTGCTACACAAGGACAGTTGGACAGTTTTTGTCTTAATTTCCACCAGAAATTAAACCCAAAATATATTGCTATATTTAACAATATATGTCTCGGTAATTATCTGCTGACTGAATACAATATATATATATATATATATATATATATATATATATATATATATAAGTGTATTTGGAGAGAAACCCCTTTTTATAAACGTTTCATTGAATACGACGGACAAGGTACTGCGGTTAAGACTTTTATTAAGTTTTTTTTTTCTGGTCTCATATTTATTTTTCTAGACAGAAATTACGTGGAAATCGTTCAAATGTTTTCTATGTTCTAGCGCTTTCGGCTATACATTTATCCTCTATCATGTATAAGGTCCTACGTACGACGGTAAGCTGCATCCAGCAGTAAGGAGGTTGTGAGAAGCATGAAAGCACCCCTTAATTACTGTTGTTTCCAGATCCATTCTAACACGGAGTGCTCGCATCTTTTAGGGTCACAACTATGGGCAAATAGTTACCCCGAAAACTGGGGCCAAAATAAAATTGACTTATAGAAAATATACATTGAAAGAAAAAAATGATTACCATAACACATTTTTGAAGGAAAAAAATATTACCACCAATACTTTTTTTTAATACAAAACTAGAAGACATCAAATCTGACCAAATCAACTTTTTCATGATAACCAAACGTTAAAAACCTATACGTTAAAAACCTACCTTTCTGGCATTAAATAACCCACAGAGTTTGATATGTCATTAAACAAAACTCAAAGTCAAAGTCAAAGTTAAACTCCATCAATTATAATCTAGAGAAATGCATAAAGCAATCCATACATTCAGTTAAAAGTAAAAAATAAAATCATCCTTGTAATCGCTAAAAGTTTATACGAAAACACTCAAACAAAATATTTTGATAGTAAAGTTTTGTAATTTGCTTGAAGTATTGTGTATATTAGGCATATGGTTAGCTCTTGAAGGCTGTCACAATGCGTTTAGTAAAATAAAGGAAGGTAAAGAAGTTTTTGGGTATTACCTGTTTATTATACATTAATATTTCAAGATCAAAATCACATCTTCAGAATGGCAGAGGAGCGTGTGTCTGTCCGAGTGAGCCCGTGCCTTTCTAGGAATGGTCATTACTGGCTGCTGCTGGTGCTGCTGTCATTAATTTTACTGTGTGCTTGTATGTGTTTAAGTGTGTTAGAACATGTGTGTGTGTGTGTGTGTGTGTGTGTGTGTGTGTGTGTGTGTGTGTGTGTGTTTATGGTATATGTGTGATTTACAGTTGGGATCTTTTTCTGGTCTGATGATATCAGACCAGAAAAAATATTTTGAATATTTCTACATAATTTACGCCCTGAAAATAAGAAAATTATAACATTAATTAAAAAAATTAAATAAAAACATAACCTCAGTATTTTGTCAGCCGTATTAGATAGATAGATAGATAGATAGATAGATAGATAGATAGATAGATTATAGGACACAAATCCTATATAATACATCAACCAACTAAAAGACGCAAAACAAATTGCACAACCGCAAAATCGTATTCAAACGACCAAAGTAAAATTCCACGCCGGCAAAAGAGGACACAAATGGCTAAAAGCTCTTTTTTTATTCACAAATCAGAGTGAAAAACGAAACTCTAGTTCCTGATTGGATGAAAAATATAAAAATTCAAATAACGTCAGCGAAACGTTTTTTCACAGTTAAAGAAAAAAGCGTCCATAGAGCCTACCACGTGAACAGAATTCAATATTTAAGAATGGTCCCTGACCGGTCACGGTAGTCTGTCCGAGATGGGAGCGGTTAGGTGAGGACCTCGTGGCAATGTAACGAAGGAAAATGCAAAAAGCCGACCCGGACGTAGGGCTCGCCAAAGTTTCATTCGACCTCTTCTTCCAACGTCCTTTTCTTCATTTTTACACAAGCCACCAAAGTGAACAACAACAACAACAAAATGGATGCGTTAAGTACAACTTCTTCATTTGTTTTGCCTTCTCTTTCTCTCAACCTTTCGCGACCTTCTAAAAAGAGGAAGGAACAAAGATTGTACATTCTGCTACTACACAACCATGAACTCTCAACTTCTGTGGTCATTTTAAATACCTACATTTCTCTACGAAAAATTTTTACTGCAGAACTGCATGCATTTTCTCAATAAACATTTTTTTCTCAAATATATTATTGTGTTCAGTTAACAAAATTTCACTTTTATTTTCCTTCTTGCACTCTTATCATTCTGTAAATAAATCTTTACTTTAATGTACAAACGAAATATTTTATCCTTTCACATTTCAATATTAAAAATTCAATCTTCTGAAATTTAAATTGTGGGGACTTCGGACGTGTTTGACACAATGTCAATTTACCAAGCATCACCGAGGCCTCTACAATATATACATATACATCATGTAGAAGTTGAGGTAAATTCTCAACTGCGACAAACTGCTTTATGCTTCAAAGCAATCTGTAGGTCTTGTGTGTTGAGAGTGGATCGTTTATTCATATATGATAGGTCAACTGTATTATTTTAACGGTTATTGAAAGGGCGGTAACGGTTATGTTTATAACTATTCCAAGGGCTATTCGGTAAAAATATTGATTGAATTTAGTAATTAATAAACAAGTTAGCATACTACAGATGCATTCTTAACCACAATTAATCTAATAATAATAACCATCAGCAAATAAAAATAAGAAAAAAGCCACAAAATTAGATTTTTTCGTTGGAAGCAAAGAAAAGATGTTTTCCTCAAAGATGAAGGAGAGACTCGAAGCAACATAATTGTGTGTCTACAGAAGGATGCTGAGGATACCATAGACTGAAAACGTGAGCAACGACAAGATTGTAGAGAGGATGGGAACGAAAAGAAAGAGGCTTCGAAATTGACATAAACCTGCTCAGTCAAAGTGATAAATTCTTCGTACAGAATATTTCAAAGTTCTCTCTCCACTCCGATATCTAGCACTTTACGATAAAAAGATCTACTTGCCAAAATTCTTTTTTATCAGTAAAACTACTGAAAAAACAAGACTTGTTGAATTATTACAACTTAACATTGTGCGTGTGTGTGACTTTTAGGGGTAGGCTCTCTTAATGTTAGTTTTGTCTCATGAACTATCACCATTTATCCGAAAGTTGTATAAAGAAGCGTGCACCCGTTACGCACTCTAAATTATTCACATGGACGGAGGATTTTTCTTCAATTTCTCTCTGTCTTCTTTCTTTTATTTGGAAATCAATCGGGCTGCAGGTGTCCATCCAGTAATTGTTCAGTGTAATAACAATTCGGAAGGTAATTTAACCTGTTCCATCTTCCATCTGTCAAAGCATATACAAAACACTGGAAGGACGTAGATGTCTTTGTAGATATGCCATATCCTAGCCAGCTCAGCAATCATGCATTCTATCTTAGGCAACTTTTCCACGCACAAAATTATAAATAAAAAAGGTCTCTTGTTCGATAACCAGTTGTCTTTCGCAATAATTCCATATATATATATATATATATATACAGTACTGTGCAAAAGTATTAGGACAAGAATTATTTTATCTTTTATGAGGCATCAATATAAATTCTAAAATCACCCCTGTCCTAACACTTTTGCACACTATCTGTAGTGTGCAAAAGTATTATTACAGGGGTGATTTTCCTAAAATCCTCACTGAAATTCAAATACAGGGTGAAAGGCCAAGTAAATTGCTCATAATATTGATTATTTAAAATTAGGTGTAAAAGAAATGGATTCAAAAGAAATTATATTTAATTTTTCCTATTTTCTATTAAACAAATTCTTTAGAAACTACTCTATTAAACATCTATTTTGGATAAAAAAAAGTTGATAAATGTAATGTTACTTTGCAAGACACACTTTAGGAATAAATACAAGCTGCTTGGCAGGAGATTCTATTAGATACATTGAAGAAGCTTCTGATGTCAATGCCCGACAGAATGAAGGCTGTGATCAAAGCAAAAGGCTATTTTATACTAAATATTAAATTTATTTTGTAACAAGATTTTTTTCTTGTTAAAGAATTTGTTGAGTAAATCAAATAAAATGACTTTAATTAAATTGTCTATTTTATGTCAATATGCTTCATAAAAATAAAATAGTTCTTATTCTTATATATATATAACGGAAATTAACGAAGATTAACGAAACTTGATTATAGACAACCGACAATTTCAAATTATTTGTTGAACATTATTTTTTTCGATACTCGTATTTAAGTAGATATTCTGGTTTTAATTAAACAGAATTATATATTAATATCTACTGGCCTGAATATTTACGCTCAATTTTTATTACGATAATGTGTGTCATTCAGCAGGATTCGAACCTGCGACCCCTATCCAGATAGGGGAATATAGTTATTGTGTGATATAGGCTTGATTAAAACCTCGTTTAGACTAATGGTCATTCGTGGTCCAGCGGTCTAAGACGTGTCAGATCACGTGGTAGCTTCCCCTTTGTGGATAGGGTTCGCAGGTTCGAATTCTGCCAAATGACACACATTTTCGTAATAAAAAATTTATCGTAAATAATCAAGCCAATAGATATAAATATATAATAGTTTAATTAAAAACAGAAAGTATACTTAAATACGCGTATCGATAAAAAATAATGTTCAAACAAATCATTTCATATATATATTGTGTCTTTGTGAAACCATCCCTTTATTTTACTAGTTTCGTTAAAGACCACTGACATGGTAGCATGATTAAGCTTTTTATTTATTTTTATTGTGATCGTTCAAGTGTTTTCCGCTCTGAACCCAAAGTGTGTAAATACGGCCTAAAAGTTGAGCATATCTATCCGCTTTCGTTTATTTTCTTAGCAATTATCACGAATGATTTTTTCATTTTTTATTATATAGTTTGTTTTCATGTTTATGTATAGTTGTGTTTTCAACAAGGGTTTTCCGACATTGTGTATGCGGCCAGGCATGTTACTGTAAATGCCTAAAGAAGTAAGACATATGATTCAAATGTCGTGTCAAGCGTCGTGAAAGAAAGAGTTTGTGGTATGATATATATATATATTTTTAACTAGTCTTTAACACGTATATAGTTTTCGATTAACTTATTTTTAAGCATTTCTGTAAATTGTTTTGTCTTTTAGTTGTTAAACAGAATTTTTATTAAAATATTGGTCTGTATCTCGAATTATTTATGACGCATCTAAAATGCGTTATAAATTATTCGAGATGGAGGTTTTCTTTTGTAGTCTGCCATGATAATCACGTTATTGTAAATATCTCGTAAGATATAGTTAGAAAATAAGAATAAAAAGGAAAGTTATAAAAGTGAAAGAAAGAACAAATAAGATATCATAAAGAATTTAAAAATTCATAAAGAATTTAAAAATTGGAGGAAGAGAAAGAAAAGTCGTAAGATGATAAAGCGGTTTATTTTATTTTATTTTTTAATGTATATATATATATATATATATATATATATATATATATATTAATGCAGGTTTCATTGAATAATATAGACAAGTTCTGTCTATTAATTTTGTGTAGGATCCGTTCATACCGTCTGATATACTTGATGGTGATATCGTTGAAAGACAACTCAAAAAATCACAGTAATTGTTGATTTTTTATCGAGTCTAAGCTTTCGGCTCACATAAGCCATTATCAAAGAGTAAATATTAACACACAGTAAACATAGAACATTTAAGCTGTTCTATGTTTAATGTGTGTTAATATTTACTCTTTGATAATGGCTTATGTGAGCCGAAAGCTTAGACTCGATAAAAAATCAACAATTACTGTGATTTTTTGTTGTCTTTCAACGATATCACCATCAAGTATATCAGACGGTATGAACGGATCCTACACAAAATTAATAGACAGAACTTGTCTATATTATTCAATGAAACCTGCATTATTGAAAACATGCTGCCAAAATACACACAATTTAAAATACATATATATATATATATATATATATATATATATATATATATATATATTGGTTTATTTTCTTCTCTTCAAAAAGACACCCCGTCTTGGTCGTATGTAGGAATACCAGTACAACCAAGCATACCCGATCTATAACATCGAATAGCCCAAGTGAAGTCTTGATTAATTACCTTTTCTGGGGAACTTATATAATGCACGTCCTAAAGCTAGTAGCATTTTTTTTCTGGGTGCGAGCCGAATACTGATCATATTCGGTTGGGTCGCCTATCGAAGAAGTCTGTTGCTTATTGAGACCCGAAACTTCTAATGACATGGGAGCAACAACACTGACGACACACCTGGATTTGGCACTTTAAGGTGTATTTTAATAATTGTTTTACAAAATCAAAAAATGCAGCTCCAATGAGTATGCGTCTAAGTTTATAGGGCCGTTTTATTTTACCGAAAACAGTCTTAATATGCGTATGCGTGGATAATATTAGGTTGACCGTTGGCTCTTTATATTTTATTATTAAAGCTTCCGTTATTTAAAATGTGATTTTTATCTAAATAAAGCGATTATACTTGTATGATCTACTAGTATGTTGTGGATGGAGTTTAGTAGGTTTCCGTTTGAGTCCTAATTAATCTATGTCGGATAGGTATAACGTGAGACGTCGTGATAGGAATGTAGCATTATGACCAATATAATTATGATATAATTATGAGATCTGTTTGATATATATATAACCAGAGTGTATGTAAATATTTTTAACAATGCTGATGGAATGGTTTGTAGGAAGCATTAAAGTATTTAGGAAAGTTTCTGTTGTATCGCTGAATGAACAGATACACAATGAAATGTAGATAAACTACTTTAATACCAGAGTGGTACAACAAAGTGGTACATACAATATTTGCAGTCTCTCGCAGTAGTAGGTGCTACTTCACGAAATCCGTGATAATGACAACCCCACGTGCTAAACGTACATTGTTTTTATACATTCGGGTGTCACATGATACAAGTCACGACAAAACAGTGACCAATCTCTTTCGTTAAATATCTCACGTAACTGACGGAACACGATGTTTGGCTTAAAAATATTGTCGTCATTTCACACTTTCAATTTCAATTTGTTTTCAATTTTTCGATTGCACATTATAGTAGGGTCAATTTGACACTGTAGGAAGTGAACACTATGTTACAATTCATCCCCCCGAAATTTGGAAACGACTTGCTTTACTGCTTGTCATTCGCACCGTAAGATCCAATATGAATATTCTGTTGTCAATATAATGAAGATTCGAAAAGAGTTAGATGAGTCTAATGGTGATTACGAAGGTACAGCACTCAGCTCGGAAAACTCGTTCTGATAAAAGAATTCCCGAATTTGTTGGTAGGATCAAGAACATAACTGACAAAACTCACTCCAAGTTTATCAGTTCCATAACCAGGGACACAGAAGTGTATGAGATTTTTCTTCGGGAAGGTAATGCATGAAAACAATTTAAATTTCTTATACAAGATAGGAAAGAGCCAATCTTTATTCTAAGCTATGAAGGACAAGAGGAAAGACAGAGCTACAAAACATTTGAGCAAACTCAAGCATCCCTCCTATTTGAACGTACTTTGGTTTTTTCTCAGATATCAGAAATTTCAGCCAGGATAAGATAGCAAAAAAACAAGACAGAGAGTGATGAAAACTAAATATCCACTCAACATCAGAGTGTTTGCAGTGATCATTCATGATGGCTAAGTAATACCTCCATTCGTTTTCCTACAAAGACTTAAGGGTTTTGAGAAGGTAGTTCTGTCCTAGCCGATATCCACTGCACCACAAATACACATCACTGACCAAACGCTGGCCTGATCAGACGCAAGTTAGACGCCTAGCCGACAACCATGCGCCGCCGTAATCGGATGCGCAGCAGCCGGCTTCGTGGCAATCGGGGAAAGTTGTAAAAAATTCCCTAAATATCGAAGAAAACGGGGACCACACGCAGGTGTGATTACACGCGAGTCATACTCCTTGCTGCTGACCACGCGTAGGCGTGATCGGATCAGTGTCGGACAAGCAGCACAAATCTGGCTAAATTCAGCCAACCAGGTGTATCTATTATTAGGGCACCTCGCACGCTTGTCTCGCACATATTACAACTGAGTAGTGAGTTCGATCCTCACTGGGTACCCAATACTTTCGGCCTTGTGCCATACCTAAGCGACGCTTAGAAAATCAACTTATATCTTACTAGCAGTATGGCCCGGCATTGCTCGGGTGTAATGAAAGTTTTAAAACTAATCCATGGTCCTGGAGCTCAGACTCAGCCTAAAGAATATTTGTGTGAAGTTTGGTGAGAATCGGATAAAAATTGTTGATTTGTATAAAGGACATACAAACAGATAAACAAACACACACACAAACATCTTGACTTTTATATATATATATCATCGATTTTCTGCATTATTGTAAGAACTGCAACCTTGAAACTTCTGAATATCGTTTCTTATGTCTTTATCTATGAGTGTATCAAAGTTGATTAAAATCGGACCACTCCTTCTATAACCCGTTTTTTCGATTACCGATTTTCGATATTTATCGACACAAAACCTAGCTAAGAACACTTGCAGACCGTTATAGTACAACTGTGTAAATTTTCAAAAAATTCGGTTCAGCCGTTTCGGTGTCTATAGGTAACGGACACACACACACAGAGACAAAGTTCCATTTATAAATAAGTTTAGATAGATTATTATTGCTGTGTAGAAAGATGAATGATCTTATCTACAGTGAATGTTAAAAGTGAACTCGAGTATTGCTTATGAGAAGAATTTCTGCTCATAGCAACAGCCATCGCAAAGTGCGTGGGAAGGCGTATCTTTTGAGTCGTACCCATTTCCGCACTGAACTACGATATTCTAAATTTCTGTATTCTTAACCCATGTCTTTCATGTGATTAAAACTGTTCGTCATGTCAACTTTTTGTTCCGGTGTTTCCTTATAGCGTTATTAACCAGGAATACGAACGTTAAACGAACGCTATAGCAAAGATTATTTGTTATTATGAAGAACTAATACTAGACAGTGTGGTAGACAAAAGTTTTATGAACTACATACAGACATTTTTTTCTATCGCTGTGATTAAATGATTCAAAAGTGACGTCAGTGTAAGATAGTAACAGGAAGCTAGACCACACCAGAAAAGAATGTAGGAAATATTTATGCTTATCTTTTATCATTAATTTGTACTGATATTAGATATGTTACATATATATATATAATAAAATTAAATGTAATATATATATATATATATATATATATATATATATATATATTCGAAGCAAACGACAATTTGTAATGAATTATATGAGCATGATAAAAACCTCGTCTGATCAAGAGGCTATCCATGGTCGAGTGGTCAAGACGGTACCAGATCAAATGGTATGCTTCCCCTGTATAGGCCTACACTTCCGATCAACCATGGAATAGCATGCCTGTCCTAATTTTACACACACACACACACACACACACACACACACACACACACACACACACACACACACACACATATATATATATATATATATATATATATATATAATTTGGACACTGAAGTTAAGACTCAGAGGCGAAAGAGTGCTTAATGCAATCGACGGCCTGACGATTATGTTTATGAAACAAACTGTGTTGACATCAGTGTCTGCCTTTTATATTTGCAGACGCTCTATCTTTAATATCGAACACTTTAACCCATATATACTCGTCACTAAGTTGTTGTGATACTGTTATGCAAGAAATAAAGACACATTGTCGGAATAGTGTTAAACATATATATTACAAAGACAGTAGTACAAACATATACCAATGAGCAGTTATAAGCGTGACTATTTAGTCTGGCAGATGTGCGTTCTGGTGCAGTGGATATCGACTCGAAACGACAAATTGGGGAACCGATTTCAAATTCCACTTTGACTCCTTGGATTCACTTACGCACAAATAACCCTTGGGAAAAGTATTGACCGTCTCTTTCCTCCAGTTATGGGTTAAATAATAGGACAGACTGGGTTTTATAGCTTTGGCTAGCAACCAGTCAACCGCAGAAAGTAATGTCAACTATCTGTGGGATAATAACAACCTTCTGCCCAGTCAGTCATGTCTCTTTCAAGACACGAGAGCCCAAAGCGTGTATCACCTATAGCATTTAACTGATTGAGTCTGGCTGTCCGAGTTATATGCGGGAATATTTTCCGCTCTCACTCTCTTTCCTACTCTGTTTTAAGCTCAATTTTACTCGGTATTTACCACCTCCCCACTAGGGCGGATGTCCAAGACGGATGCGACACAAGGTTAATTAAAGTGAGATTTCCCAGCCTTTAAGCTAAGCCAAAAATATCCCGTAGCCCAAGTCCGAGTCGGACTCTTGTCTATTATACTTACTCTTACTGTGCTTCTACAAAGCGAAACTACTACTTATATATTCTTTGGACGAGTTAATGTGTCATGTGGGTAAGTCGCCATAACAACCACCTCCTAAGCGTCTTAATATTTTTTTATCTTTTTATTTACGACGATAAAGTCCATCATTATCCTTAGACAGTTAAGGTAAAAAAAAATCATGATATTCTTTGAATGCCGCATTAAACCCCGTCGATAAATCGGCGCAGACCCGCATCTCATTTGATCTCTTTTTCACATTAAGGGTCGGTGATGCCCATTCACTGTACACCATTTTCGACAAGACACCAGTGCTTTATAGTCTGTCAAGTTTTTTATTTGTTTTCGGTAAAGAGTTAAAAGGCACATTTCGTTTTTTTCTGAAACACTGTTTTGATGTCATGTTTTAACTTGAATTTTTCTTGTTACACCGACCAAGGTTCCCTAAAAAAAAACTTCTGGAAAAGTTTCGTTTAAATTTTTTATTAAATTATTTGCCTCGGTGTTAAGGTTTCTAGTTTTTGGCAAAATGAATTAATTGGCAAGTCCCACAACTTAAATTTCTCCATTTAGTCGGTGCCAAATAAATTTTCTGTCTTTTTTTAATACGAATGTCTTTAGTTTTAACGTCTTTCCTTGGAATTTTACATTCTTAATAAGTTCTCACGTGCAATTAATTTCCTTCTCTGTGACGGACCTGGTTATTTTATTAGTTCTTAGCAAGAGTGGTTTTAACAACTTTTTACTAGTGTGTAGATTTATGATTGTTAAATCTAAACCAGAATCTAACCGCATTTTAATATATTTATTCAAGAGTTGTACTTGCACGTACTTCCTAATATTTAACCCGTCTTGTTTATCTGCTTTATTTTTTACATTACTATTAACCTTTTTCCTCGCTCGACAATGTGAGCTCTTGTGCCCGATACTGCTACAATTTAAGCATTTTTTATTCTGGTAAATATGCCAATATAATAACCCACAAATGAAACACGGGTTAGGCAACCAGTTGTCTCGTTTATTTTATGATTGGTTTAGTTTAGAGGGAGAATCAATTTGTTTTGTTTCTTTTTGCGTACTTTTCTTATGTGAGCTATGCCAGATTCCTCAATACGTTTCAAATCTTGGCGTACGCTTACGAATCTAACAGTCCTCCGCTATTTGTTGGAGAGTAAGGTTTGGCTCATTTATTTAGAACTCTACGTCTAATTTCAGCGTCTTTAGCTGAAACGACTCCCTGAACAAATATCAGACACTTGGAATTATTTGCACTCAATTCCGACAGTTGGAAATTGTCGCAATGCTTGTTTACGACCGACGCAAACGTAGTGCAATCTTCAGTAACTTTTCTGCTTAAATTCATGCACTTCCATCTCTTATAAAAGAGTGAAGTTGTAGGACTAAAAAATTCTTTAAGACGTTTAACCGCTTCAGTGATTGTCAATTCGCTTGTTTTATGGGGTAAAATATAATTCACAAATTTGGTGTGCACTTTGTTGCCCAGTTCTCAAAGAAGACGACGAACTTTATTAGAGTCGGACCAATTTATGCAATATGTAGCATATAAATACCCGAATCTTTTAAAACACGAGTCGAAGGTTATATCCTCGTCCGGAGAATGTGTAAAAGTGTCTATTTTGCTCCAGATCGTGTTTTGTGAGAACGCATCATCATTTTCACTAATATGTTCCCCAGTTTGTCAGCTTAGGCAAATTTGTTTGCTCTTGTTGAGTTTGAAGTAGCATCTCTTCGACTTTCTGATGTCTGACTTAAGTTTGATTTTGAAATTCAAGTCGTTCTTGCGCAATTTGCTTTTGAATTTCAAGATGTTTTTCTGCCCATTTAAGCTCCCGTTGGTTTTGTTGTTCAAGTTGGAACTTAAGAAAATCAAGCGTGGCGAACTTAAATTCATCCGTGTTTATACGTGTCTTTTTTTAAAGATACCCGAACACAAATTAAATTCAAATGAAAAAATTTATTTTCTTTGAATAACAAAAAGAACTTTAGTTTCTTACTCAGTAAAACGAAAATAGCAATTAATTGAACGTTAATAAAAAATAGCTTTAACTTTAACACACTCAGAGAATTACGACTACTTCCACCCACTTTCGAGAAACATGAATTCTCGTAGTTTAGCGGCTTGCGTTCAAGTTCAATGTAAGTTAGGTGCAGTTTTTTTTGTATGTCGTAAAATTGTAATGAACTAATAACCCTACAACCACATAACTAAATCTTCTACGCAAGACCAATATGTTGTATCAATTTACATGTCCGTTCAGAGATTGTAATTCTGATATCACTTCATATATTGGTTTTACCACAACTACACTCTCTCGTAGATTTACCTGTCACATTTCTGAACTTAGTTCAATAAAACACATTTCTTAGAATAAACATAACCATGTATGTAATATTATACAGATTTTAGTGGATACCACATTAATACTTACACATACACACAGTAAAAATAAACTTCAGATATTAGAGGCCATCTACATTAAATCAAAGCAACACACACTCAATAAAATCACATTTCAATCTAGTCACAACTCATAACATTGCATTTAGACATATGGTTCTGTTGTTAACATTTTCCTCTCTCACGCGGTGTGACTTCATAGAACCGCTTTAGAAATTTACGACCTGCGTCTGCTATTCGGTGACTGTTATCATCGCATGGGCAATGTTTTATGTCAACACAATATAATAATATCATCTTTGATGGCGTATGTCTTTATGTTAAGGTCCCTGCAACCTCTCTGAAGATGGCTCATGTGAGTCGAAAGTTTGGGACCAGCATAATGAAAAATATCTAAATGTTGGACAGTGTTTGTCTTTATCTTAACCTGAAATTAAAGCCAAAATACGAAGTTTAGAACTGATCATGATTAAACATAACAGACATTCATTTTCAGTTACATTTAACAATATATATTTAGAAACTTTTCAGCTGCCTCGATACAGTATATATATATATATATATATAGTCATCCGCAGACAGATCTGTTTCGCTGTATTACTGCTCATCAGTATGGCTTAGACTCCGGTCGCTTCCTAACCCAGGATTGAACCCCAACCGAATCGGCGTCAGTCGGCGATTCTACCCCTATGCCACGAGCAACCGGTAGAAGAAGGCAGGCTTTTTAGCGCGTATAAACACGCCCAATAGCTTGAGTGCTCCAATTCATTATCGTACGAGCGGTATATATATATATATATATATATATATATATATATATATATATATATATATATATATATATATATATATATATATATACGAGTGAATAAGGAACGAAGAAAAATTTACAACGTCCAAAATATTAATTTAAAACAGTGCTCGATATATAATATAGAGCTGTGAATATTTATTATAAATTATATTTTAGAACATGTACATTTTTTTATATCCACTACAAATCGTACATTTGTTTCGACACTGAAATTACAATGTCTCATCGGGTGATGTGGAAGAAATGAAAAGCCTCTTTTCTTATATTTGGCGATTTGTGTGTGAGATGTTGGTGGGGGTTAGCGATAAGGGAATAAGTCTTGTAAAATGTCCGTTAGAATCTTGGAAGAAGTGGAGTGGGTAGGGAATATAGTTGATTAATGAAAGTGACGGGAGTTTTGTAGACATTAGGGTGTTGGGTATAGGTTTATGGCCTCATAGCTAGGCTTTTTTTATAGGTTTATTAGAGAGGTAGAGAAAGGAAGTGTAAAGGATGAGAAGGCATGGGACCTATCTTTAATGTTTATTTGTACAACGGTAGAATATTTTAGTATTTAAACACAGTTTTTATAATTAATCTGATTTTGTATATTTAACCTTAATTTTAAATTTAGGAAATCACTTTTGTCGATAAAATTTTAAATTAGATCATAGTTTGTTGTGTGTAATAGGTAGAATTTGATGTAAGAGTGTTGTTAATACTATAAAGGTTTTTGTAGTATTTCTTAGCAGGAGTGTAAGGTTATTTCTTTAATGTGCTTGCAGTTTACTGTGGTTTTATGCCTCTGGTTTAAAAGTTTGTTACTATTCATGTATTTAATGATTTCAGTTTTTTCTTGAAGACAAAGGGAACATGGTGACTTTATTGATTTAGATGTTTTTGCTTGTTTGAGGATTTTCCATTTAACTTTAGGCGTTTTATTTTCATTTTAACTTCGAAAAGTATGTGAAGAGACGTCATGGTTTGTTTCTTTGTTATTGAAGGATGAGAGGTGATTATAAAAGCGCCTTTAAAATACATTAATGGTGTTTCCGATATACATTTCTTCATCTTTGCGATTCTCCGTGGATAAAATTGAACACACACACACACACACACACACACACACATATATATATATATATATATATATATATATATATATATATCAGGGATTTCGTTAAAGATTTATTAGGAATGGGACATTGGTTTGGGTTTCTACAGTTACAAAGGTTGTTATTATGGGGCAGACTGGTATTAGTGTTGGAGTTATTTTTGTTGTGTGTTTTAATACTTTACTGTTATGTACTTTAATGATCTTTTCTAGATTATAGGAGCAGCTATAGGTTAGTTTTATTGTATTCCTATTGAAGATTTTGTTTAGAGGGTTATTTTTGGGAAAATGCTTATCTATTAGTTTAAGATATTTATGTCCCAGTTTAAAGTTAACTAACTGATTAAAAGGTGGGTTATACCATATGATTTTTCCTGTTTCTGTTTTTTCTTTCTGAGCTCCTGAATTTTGGATGATTGATATCCGCTGTCTTTAAGAATTTTATCGTAAATTACTTTGTGTTTATCGAATATTTCTTTATTTGGGGAGTGTGTGTTAATGCGGCGTTCTACTGATGATGGGATATGCTTGATAATGGATGGTGGGTGATTAGAATTGGGGTTTATATAGGTTGTGTTAGCATTATTTATCATGTAAGGTTGGAAAGTGTTCGATACTAAGCCTAATGTAATATCTAGGAAGTCGATTTACTTGATATTAGTGTTAATTAATACGTTAAGACCGAAAGATTTCAAGACATTATGAATTAATTTTCTAGCTTTATCAACCTTACCGCCAGTAGATTTATTATCATGAGTTCGTCATCTCTATAGAGTCCTATACTGTTAGTGTAAATCTCTTTATACTCCGTGACATTGTACAATAGAAATAATCCGACTAGATCCGACGATTCTGCAGAATCCAGGGCTCCCATAAATAAATCAAAATTATCCGTTGTATTTTTCATCCGCTGTTCGTTGTTGTGGATGAGAACTGATTTTCTACAGTTCAAAATTGTTTTGATTTCATCCTTTGAGATGTCCAAATAGAATTCCGCGAATTCCAGGGCAAGATTGAAAGGGCCCTCAGATATTGATGGGTAAAAATCCACGATGTTAAATTGTAGAAATGTAGCATTATTTTTCCCCAAGGTTCTCAAACCATTTGATTACATCTATTGTACCCCTCCATTGCATGAGTTGTATTATTTTTCTTATTTGTTGGTTAATTCTTTCTAGTATATCTTACTAATTCTACCGATTTCTGATTTTGTAGCGTTTATTATTCTAGTGGGTAATTTTAGGTAGAATTCCGGCTTATGGTTCTTTAAAAGTATGTATGCCTCCTTTCTTGTAATTTGGGGGACTCTGCCGCTTATTTTCAGTTTACACGTAATTTGTTTGTGTGAGTAGTTGATTATATCTCTGCGGTTTTGGTGCTCCGTGTTAATTTTCCTGTAGATTTTGTTAGGTTTTTCTTAATTGGGTTCCATCTTATAAAAATTCGAGGTTTTATCCCATTTGACAAAGACCTTATTAGATACGTTTATGCTACTGACCAGTGTGTCCAAGTGTTTTAGAAATTTGTTTTAGTGTTTGTGAAAAGTGATTTTGTTTACTTCTTTCAAGATTCTAACGCATAATTTACAAGACTTATTCTCTTATCGCTAACCCCCACCAACATCCCACACACAACTCGCTAAATATAAAAAAGAGGCTTTCAATTTCTTTCCACACAACCTGATGAGACATTGTAATCTCAATGTCGAAACGAAATGTACAATTTGTAGTGGATATAAAAATATTTGTGCATGCTCTAAAATATATATATATATATATATATATATATATATATATATATATATATATATATATATATGTATTTGGAACTTTTTCCATCGACTGATATAGACCGAAATAAGTGTGTGTTCTCGCCGCCTTGCTCCAGTATTTGGGGTAAGAGCCCAAGTGAAAACCAATAATTTCGAATGCTTATTTATAAGTCGTGCAAACTTTTATCTTTTATCATTAATTTTGCTCAAACTTTTTTCATCGTCCTTTTTCTTCATTCACATTTGTATCAAACGGACGCAAATTCTTACCATCAAATTGATATTGAGTTTCAACCACTCTGTTTACGTCGATCGAGGTTCTATGAGGAAATCTATAAGGAAAAAAGTCATTTCTCTTCAATATTCGGTGTGTGCGCATCCAACAAGCGAACACCGAAGTCTACCTCCTAATAAAAAAAGTCAGTGAGAGATCAAAGATAGTGCATTTCGTGATTCGCCAAGAGTTTCTTTCATGTGACGTTCGGTCTGGATTTTATCGGTAAAAATTCGAAATCGTTTCCAAGAAAGGTTGGAATCATACAAAAAATATTGAAAAGAAGCACCAAGTGCATATTTTCCATTCGAATGCATAGCATAGGCAGTTGTTGTTAAAGCAAAATCTTTAAAAATTTAACATTTGCTTTTGTTATAAAACATGATTTCTTCTGTCTGCTATGTCTCTTGTTGTCAAAACAAGAATATTGAATTTTACTCAAACTTGGCCTATCTATCTATCTATCTATCTATCTATCTATCTATCTATTTATCTACATAGATGTGTGTACGCGTGCGCATGCGTATATGTGTGTGGGCACACTAAGTAAAATGGTCTGCTTTGTAAACTTCACAAAATCTGACCTAAAGACCAGCATCAGAATGTTTCTGAGAATATTTCTGAGAAATGGTTCTTAGTCGGGACGAGAACATTTCATCACACATCGTGTGTGTGTGTGTGTGTGTGTGTGTGTGTGTGTGTGTGTGTGTGTGTGTGTGTGTGTGTGTGAACAGGGTGCGATGGGTAAATTGTTGCACTTTTATTTTTTTTCCATTTTGCACATGCGCGATATTTGTTTTCGATATGGTAGACTGCACAGTATGATCAGTTAGAAACCGTCCGTCAGCAAAAGTGCACCATAACACCACATAGCACCACAAAACACCAAATATAAGAAAAGAGGCTTTCCATTCCTGTCCACACCACCTGATGAGACGTAGTTTCAATGTCGAAATAAATGTACGTTTTTTAGTGGATATATAAAAAATTTGTACATATTCTAAAATATAATTTATAATATATATATATATATATATATATATATATATATATATATATATATATATATTAAAAAAGGATTAATTCAAAGATGTTGAATGGCCATTTCGATATGAAGATCCCCACGGGGGACGACACATCACCTCAGCAACAGAAAAAAACTTTCAGAAACTGGAGAAAAATTAGTCTACTTTTCCTTTTTAAATAGATTGCAAAGAAATTAAAAAATAAATAATAAAATAAAATAAAAATAAAAATAAAGGGAAAGAAAAAGAAAAAGAAAACGAAAAAGAAAAAGAAAAAGATAGAATAAAATCAAATAAATAAGAAAAGAAAAGTTTCTGAAAGGTTTTTTCTGTTGCTGAGGTGATGTGTCGTCCCCCGTGGGGATCTTCATATCGAAATGGCCATTCAACATCTTTGAATTAATCCTTTTTTAATATATATTTGCTCTGTAATATTTTATTACATGGAGCTCTCTTCCTGTATCATTTTTTAATATTAAAATAAATTTTATTAAATATTAAATATTTAATAAATATTAATTAGGATCGGGTTTTTTGGAATTTCCCTTCCTGCTTTTTTCCCTTGGATTGAAGTATCTGAATTAAAAAATATATATATATATATGTGTGTGTGTGTGTGTGTGTGTGTGTGTGTGTGTGTGTGTGTGTGTGTGTGTGTGTGTCACAAATCACTCTCTCATATTTAGAAACGGAATGCTTTACTGATGGTCACTCACGCCATAAGTTCCAATACGAACATTTCAAAGTATTTGGGTGCCAATCTGAGGACCGTACAAAAAGGATTTTATTTCTCTCAAAATTGTTTTGCTCTCTAAGTTGAATAGATCCGCTGAGAAAAAAACATCCTTGTCTCGTGCCCCTTTCTATTTTTGTATACATGCTGAATTAATCTTCTATATGTACGCGAGTGGTTTGCTGCCAATATAGATTCTTTATTATCCTAATGTATTTTCCAAATATGTCAAGCTTCTCCGAGTCTTTCTGGCATACTTTTAAAATGCATTTGCTTAATTGATATTGCACAGGTAAACGTCCTTCTGCATTTGTATTGCTCTTTCAGGTAGCATTCTAAGCACGAATATCGCATTTCTCGTTCCAGTATCTTAAGTAAAGCCACACAAATAATCGTTGCATCAAATAAGCCTTTTTTCAACTGACAACTAGTTCTTAACTTTTAGTCTTTCCCTTTATGCTGGTTGACACAAGTTTAATTTTTTTTTTATTTCACCCATGTTTACTCGTACAACCAGACTGGCAACTGGGTTTCACCCATTCATAGTTAGATTAACCAAATGCAGACGACAATTCTACTCCTGCAGCTTCTTTTCTCGCACTTTCCGTCTGTGGAACTCGCTACCATATTCTTGCTTTCCTGACAGCTACAACCTCCAGGAATTCAAATGCAATGTCAATATTCATTTCTTAACCACTTGATCTAGTTCCTTCTATACTACCCTGTATATCAATTCCTTTCTCTCCACTTTAGCAACTGTCATCACACCTGCATTCCCATATTTCTCTTGCTCCTTTCTAACTGGTTCGTTTTTCACTTCACTCTTTTCTAATCGTTTTACTTATATGTAGCCCCCTGAATATCAGCGACATTACCGCCTTGCTCGGGGTGATACGATTTTAAAAAAATGTGAAGAATTTTTTCTTCCCTTGTTTTGTTTAATCGTTCTCTTTCAGATAGATTTCTCTTTTGCAGTAGCTTTTTACTTAAATTTGAATACTGCATTTAAATTTTTAAATTCAATATTTCAACTCTCTTAATTCTTCATTGACTAAAGTATTTCTATCCACTTCCCTGTTGCTTTCTTTTCCTCTCTCTCTATCTTTATATATATATATATATATATATATATATATATATATATGTGTGTGTGTGTGTGTGTGTGGAGCGAGAAAAAGAGAGAGAGTGGTTCAAGATCAATTCACCAAAGAATTTACCAAACGACCAAAAGGTAAAACTGTTGTATTATCTATAAAACTTTCGTAAAAAATCGAAATAATCTTCAGATTGAATACACTTTTCTCTCTTAGCAACTAGTACTAATCTGGGAAATCCGTATTATCTTCATCTATAAGAATGGTTATTCAGTCTTATACTAAGTACCAACTTAGTATTTATATTCTTTTGTCTACACTACCGATATCACTTACAACGCCACTTCTTAAGAAACCGGACTTACTCCAACTCCTACCCTTATAGGTATGTATTTTTAATTTCTTTTTCGGGTCCACCTAATATTAGAAACACGGTAGAAAAAAATTAAGCCTACAAATAGCAAGATAACTCTTGAGTAGTGAATGGCCAGCTAACTAGGGGTGTTGTAGACGACCACAGATTTACATACGCAGTCGGTAAAAATAAATAATTATACTGGACTAGCAGTAGAGCCAGCATTGCTCGGGTGTAGTGAAAGCTTTAAAACTAATCCATGGTCCTGGAGCTCAGACTCAGCCTAAAGAATATTTGCGTGAAGTTTGGTGAGAATCGGATAAAAATTTGTATAAAGGATATACAGACAAATAAAAAAACAAATAAACAGACACACACACAAACATCTTGCCTTTTATATATATATATATACATATTATTGATTTTCTGCACTATTGTAAGAACTGTAACCTTGAAACTTCTGAATATCGTTTCTTTTGTATTTGTCTATAAGTGTATCAAATTTGATTAAAATCGGACCACTCCTTCTATAACCCGTTTTTTCGATTATCGATTTTCGATAGTTATCGGGGGTACCTCGACACAAAACTTAGCTAATAACACTCGCAGACGCTTATAGTACAACAGTGTAAATTTTCAAGAAAATCGGTTCAGCCGTTTTGGAGTCTATAAGTAACGGGCACACACACACACACGCATACGGACACACACTCACACAGAAAGTTACATTTATAATTAAGTTTAGATAAAGACACAAGGAAATGCGTTATGGGATACTGCCAGATATCTGAAATAATTCTGGTAAGGAGACTGAGATAGCGGCTCCTTAATATATAACTTAGACTGGTATATGCACCGTCAATACAAAGTACAGAAGAAGAAATCGAATCCTTCTACTCCATGCTAGACAAAGCCAAGTTCCAGTGCAAATTACATGAAAATATCATTGAGATCTAAATAACAACGTTGGCCAAGGGAGAGAAGGTGAAACAGTTGGCAATTTCGAACTAGGACTCCGCAATGGCTGCGGTGAAAAATAGGTCCAATCGTGCACAGTGAATGACCAGATAATAATGAAGACCTGTTTCCAAAAGCACCCAAAACCACTATAGACAAGGAGAAGGAGGAGAAATTAAAAACAAAGTTGATTATATTATTATCAACAAGTGGTTTAGAAACGCATTTCATCACTGCAAATCCTAGCCTAGTGCTGACTGCGGAAACGACAACCTGCCAGTGTTATGCAAACTAAAGATAATCAACCTATAAATTCAGCATGCATTAACATTATATATATATATATATATATATATATATATATATATATATATATATATTCTTACTTATTTCTAATAATTTTCATCTTCTACCTCCTTGATTTAAAATAATTGAACATAGCTATATTAAAAATCTTATTTTATGTTGGTTTATCTAACTGGAATCTCAACCGTCTTTACAATCTTTTGTAAAATTATTTTGGTTTATATTTGGTTTATTTATATTATTTATCCGAGAAACGTCACTCTCCTGAGCAAAGTAGATTGAAGGTAAAGGTCAATTTCCTTTTATCGTTGAATACCATTTAAACGTTATTTCTTATATAATCTTCATCACCACAATTGTGCTAAAGATGAAACACACAGTCAGCGGTTAGTGCTGACTACAGTTTCCACACACACACACACACACACACACACACACACACACACACACACACACACACATGTATGTATATATGTGATGTGTGGAGGGTGCATATGTGTGTGTTTGTAGTATGTGGTGTTCAATCGTAATGTCGTTTACTGCTAAAATTGCTTTTTTGTAATTTATTCGTGAAAAGACGTTTTAGGCAAGAAGATTCTTTTGTCAGAAAGAGCTCAACATAAGCATAAGGATAGAGCTTTAATACAATTAATGGGAGAAACTTGTCACTGAGCTGTGTAAGGTCAATTCAGTCATGCCGGTTTTGAAATTTCTTGAGGGCATTATTGTAATGCCTTCATTCTTCAAATTCATTTTTAAAAAGAAAATGTGACTGAAAATAATTGACTGAATTTATATATATATATATATATATATATAGTCAGTTATTTTCATATATATATATATATATGTGTGTGTGTGTGTATATATATATATATATGTGTGTGTGTGTGTGTGTGTGTGTGTGTGTGTGTGTGTGTGCGTGTGTGTGTGGATAAAGAGAGAAAGAGAGAGAGAGAATAACCGTACAATCGTTCCTCACTCTTTTATATAGCAGTGATCAAATGCAGATTATTTTTATTGTTAGAGTAATGATTATTACATTGTCTGTGTATTTTTGTCTGTGTTTTAGAGTAATTTATTACATTGTTTGGGTTTTTATAGTTGTTTAGGCATAGTTAGTAGATGTTTTCATTTCTTATTTACGTACCCCAATCAGCTCATACACCGACACCCAACTCACACAAGCTCATAAATAATTCATTAAGATCTGCAGCATAAACCAATTGCTTTAGGTGACTCCACATATAAAATTCCAAAGTCTATGGAACGTGCAGGTCAAGAAACGTTCCTCCTCTTTTCCTGATAATTGTTAGCCAGCACATCGCGAACAATGTGATTAAAATCTCCTGGAGCCCTATTATACATGAATAACATGTATTACAAGGGATACATCTTCTAGTAGGTCTGGAAGTGTATTCGAAATAAAGTCCCTCTCGCATCAAGGATATAGGAGAGGCTTGAGGCAGAAAAATGTGGTTTTACAGAAGGATTTTGAGGATACAATGGACAGAGCATGTGTGCTACGATACGTACAACACTTCTTGTTACAAATCAGTAACCTATATCATACATAATACCACCTCCTTGAGAAGGCGCCTCACATTTCACTTATCAGACCAAAGTGCGATAAAAATCATGTATCAACTCCTAATTTACAAGAAAGTTTAAAAAAACATCTGGTTGAATACATTGAAAGTCGATATAACTCACATTTTCAGAAACATCTCGCTACTAGAGAGGCTCTATATTAACCAACAGTTCTCTCCTCTTAGCAACGTCATGTTATTTAATAATGTAAATAGAGTGTTGAATGTTTTTTAACAATAGAAACATTCTCACACAAATTCAGGCCGAATGCAACAAGGGAATGAACGCTCCTATTCTAAGCAACATAAAATATAATACAATGTAGCAGTAAAAACATGAGGGAAAAAAACAACAGCAGAGAAAAAACAGCTTTGAAATTGCTATACAAGTGGCCGAAAGTGCTTAAGGCAATAAAAATTAGTGATTTTTTTTTATTCCCTTGCTCCTACAAAACGGGCAAACGTAAGCAAGCAAGAAAAAAATTAATAAAATTTTTTAAATCTTCTTCGTTGGAAAGATATTTGAAAAAAAAGTTTACTTTTCAAATATACATATGACACTGATAGAGCTATCTTCACAATCTTTACATGGCGGCTACTAAGCATGCGCACTGCCCATATATTAATTTTCCGCTTTTGTGGGCCACATAATCATTCGATGAAAAAAAAGCTCATATTATTTTTTACTAATAGATAAGTTTAGGGACTGTATTTTAGAAATAGTAAATGCATATGCTTCTTTTAGATATACTCTTATATAATTCATATATTAACTTAATAATGTTATTAATATTTTATATTAATTGATATTACTATATTAAGAGTTTATCTTATTGCATTAATATTTATAATTAAAATAACAATTTATTATTAATATATTCAATTACTTTATATAATACATTATATTCTTTTGTATAATTTTTCTTTATGTATACATAATCCTTTATTTCTTTGTCTTTTTTAGTTTTGTATTACATATTTACAATCAAAACATGTGTAAAAGTAAAAAGGAATGATAACGTACCTTTTTTATATGCTTGTTTTAGAGTTGTTGTTCTACTGGTTTAATATTTTAATAAGAGTGTACCCCTGCCGTAAAAATGACGGCAAAATTTATGCAAATAAATACACGACGGTCCTTATTATAGTCTAGAGGACACACACATATATATAATCATCCGCAGACAGATCTGTTTCGCTGTATCACAGCTCATCAGTTCGGTTAGACTTCGATTGCTTTTTAACCCAGGATTGAAACCCGACCGAATATATATACTACCGACCATAAATATTAAGCCACTCCAGTTTTTAAAAGAAATTATGCATTTCATACTATTTTTAGTGGATAATACTGAATGAAAATAGAATGGTTCTTTTGTTATTATTACTTCGGAAAATTTTACAAGGCAAGGAAGTAAAGTTGAACTCGTCCGAATCCCACTAAATTTTTTTCATTTTTTCATTGATGAAACTGCAATATAAGTAATTATTAAATATTTAATATAATTCATTTTATGCACATGTTATTGTGCAGTATTAACAAAAGAACCATTCTGTTTTCATTTACAATTATTCACTTGGCAATAAATACAAAAAAATTGTATGAAAAATAATTTTTTTAAACACTGAGGTGGTCTAATAATTATGGCTATCGTTTACATATATATATATGTGTGTGTGTCTTCGTATTAGAAATGATACCTCTTCCAGCAGGTCCGGAAGTGTATTCGAAATCAAAGATAAATGAGAGGCTTGAGGTAGTAGAAATGGGGTTTTACAGAAGGATGCTGAAGATACCATGGACGGAGAACGTGTGCGACGATGAGTACAACACTTGTTGCAAATCAGTTATCTATATCAGACATACAACCACCTACTTGAGCAGATGACTCAAGGGTCACGTATCAGACCAAAGTGCTATAAAAATCATCGATTAACAAGAACGCTTAAGAAAGATTCCGGTTTAAAACACGAGAAATATATATATATATATATATATATATATATATATATATATATATATATATATATAAGTAAATCATCGAGCCTTATATTCGACCTCAACAGAATGCAGAAAGCACTGGACGGCCGTTTCGTCTTATACTATATTTGGGACTCATCTGCAGTGCGCATCCACTGCCAGGAATCGAACCCAGATAGTTGTGGTTGTTAAGCTGCTGTTATACTAACGGTACCACAGGGGAGGCACTATCCTATGGGCAAAGAGCTTGGATTAGTTCCACTACGGAATTCGTGAGGAGCGGCGCACTTCATCGAGCTTAATTCGTTATCTCTTCGTCACCAGGGCCTGTGCTACAGTTGATATAACATCAGCTTAACAACCACAACTGTCTAGGTTCGATTCCTAGTAATGGATGCGCACTGTTGATGAGTCCCAAATATAGGACGAAACGGCCGTCCAGTGCTTTCTGCATTCTGTTGAGGTCAAATACAAGGCTCGATGATTTACTTAATAATTGTTCAAATCCTCCTACTATTTCTTGAATATATATATATATATATATTAAATCAGATACTTTAATCCAAATGAAAAAAGCAGGAAGGTAAATTCCAAAAACCCGATCCTAATTAATATTAAAAATTTTATTTTAATATTAAAAAATGATACAGGAAGAGAGCTCCATGTAATAAAATATTACAGAGCAAATATAATATAATATAATATATTTTCTTTTTCTTTTTTCTTTTCTTTTTTAATTTCTTTGCAAATCTATTTAAAAAGGAAAATTAGACTGATTTTTCTCCAGTTTCTGAAAGAATTTTTCGGTTGCTGATGTGATGTGTTGTCCCCCGTGGGGATTTTCACATCGAAATCGTCATTCAGCATCATTGAATTAATCCTTTTTTAATTTATATATATATATATATATATATATATATATATATATATATTCTCCACTACTCGATGACATAATTAATTATTGCATAACTGGCAGTAAAGTTTAATAAATTGTAACAAAGAGAATCAACTGAGACGACACTGCCTCATTATTGTCTGTTTTTCAATGAGTGTGACAGGCGTGTCAGTTATATATATATATATATATATATATATATATATATATATATATATATATATATGTACAACAGTCTTTATTATAATAGACGGGATAACGTACATTATTGAAGAAATCTCACTTTTCAGTTGTAACGATCGTTTGTAAGTTAAATCGCTCTACGGATCATCAAAATATTGCCGTGCGTCCCCTGTAATGTTATATGGACCCTGTTGAGAACCTACTGGCGTAGCTCCTCAATCACCTGCTTTAACCGAGGTGAATTCCATGATAATCGACAAATTATGAAATTAGGAATAGACAACATTAGCAAATCTTTTTAATTTTAGCCGTTGACATGCTTGACTGGGCGTATGTGATTATTTGATATTTCTATTCAATGTTCCAGCTTTTCTTTATCTGTTTGTTTAATATTCACTCATTTTGTTGGCCTTCATTTTTTACGGATGCTGACTGTATTGTTTTCGTTTTCATTTTTTCTTACTTATCTTTGTTAAATCGTTACATTAAGGGTATCATAAGCTGTCGTCTTAACAGTGATCAACTGATGATGGAAGTGAATTCCACAAGCGAGAGGTGTGAGACTTTTAGCATAAAACTTCCGTTTACATCCCGCTGTTTCATCTGTGAAAAGATGAGATTTTGCTGCCGGTCTAGTCAATCAGTCAAGTAAGTGCCATACGTGAAACACGCTTGGGCGATGATGTCTCGAAAGAAACATGGCTGACTGGGCAGAAGATTATCCCGCAGTAGGTTGCCATTACTTTTTGCGGTAGACTGGTTGCCGACCAGGGCTATAGAACCTTTTTTATGAACTTATTATAAAATAATAATTACTATGTATGTGTATATATATATATATATATATATATATATATATATAGAGAGAGAGAGAGAGAGAGAGTGAGAGAGAGAGAGAGAGATAAATAGATAGATAAATATGTACACACACAAAAATATAGATAGATAGATAGATAGATAGATATGCATACATAAACAAACATCCATTTATACATTCTCCACAAACGTATAAATCTTTATAACTACATACACACACCTGATCGAAATCTATAAACCAGATTCAAAAGTGTTAAAAATATATAAAAGTCTGTTACTTTAATCGAAATTTATTTGCGAAATATTTCCATTCAATTAGAAAATTACTGATCCTAATATTCTTTACACAAAAACAATACAATTTTGCCACTTTTTCTACAGTCACCATAATACTTCGAAGTCTCTATATAATTCTTTGTAACTAGTTTCTTCTATAAATACTTTCACGGCTTCTGCTCCGATGAACTGAGATCACTGGTGCCCCCTACGTACGAATTTGCACGAGATACTAGATTAGCAACTAGGTCCCACCCTTTTACAGTGAAACCGACAAAATTTACCCTCAATTTATACTCCAACAGCTTCTTTTCTCGCACTTCCCGACTGTAGAATTCCCTTCCACATGATTGCTTCCCCGACAGCGACAATCTCCAGGAGTTTAAATGTAAGGTCAATAGACACCTCCTAACTCACTAACTCGCATCCATTCTCTCAAACCCTCTTCCCGTCCACCCAAACCCCAGCCTCGGTATCCTTACCTGTCTATCACCCTCCTTCTGACATTTCCTATATCTAACCACCCTTTCTCTTTACCTTCCCCTGAATGCCTTGCTTGGGGTGAAATGATTTAAAAAAAGTTCTCAGATGTAGAAATTATTTGTTAGGGGATCAAAATAACAGCATTTAAAACTGAAACCCAAAGAAATATTGCTAGAACATTTGCCACAGACAGTATAGAAAAATCAGTGGAGAATTATATTATGGTGGTTACTGAATCCGAGGTCAGGATTAATATTAATTACAGATACTTTGTATTTTCTCGGTAACCTCTATATACTTAACCGAAGCACCATAACAGATGTAAAAGCAACATTCAATGTATGGACGAATGTTAGACTTATACGTTTAAGATAGGTTCTGTCGCGAAAAATTGTCTAGTACGATATAGCGAACCAACTATGTTAGCAGCAGACCCAACAATTGATTCAAAAGTAAATATTACATACAGTAGGTGAAAAAATGTTCAATATTCACTGAAGTGTTGTAAGGTAAATAAAACACAGCCAGCTGAGGGGGGCTGAATTGCTTTCGATTTCTTTCTTTATATTTTCCTTTTCTTTGTCTTTTTTAAATCCTTAAATTCATCATCATCATCTATGTACCGTGTCCACTTCTTTCTGTCCCTTGTTGCTTTTAATATCCCTTCTCCTGTTAATCCACTTAATACTATCTGTTCAGTTCCATCAGGTATGTCGTTCGCTGCTTTGCCTTGTCTTTCAACCAACTCTTTCAGTCCTGTGAGTATCAGATTCTCCAAGCCTTCCTTCCTCATTACATATTCCCAAAACTTTAGCAGTCTTTCCTTGAGGTTAAGTATCAGTTTTCTTTTTGTGTCTATCTTCTTCAAAATTTTTATCATTTTGCAACTTAGCATAGAAGTTCCAAATTCCAGGGATTACGGCGTATTACGTTGAATACACCGGTTCTCACTCAATCACCGAAGTTAAGCAACGTTTAGACTGGTCAGTACTTAGATGGGTGACCGCTTGGGAATACCAGGTGCTGTAAGCGTTTAGTGACGGATGTGCGTTGTGGTGCAGTGGATATCGGCTTGGAAAGAGAAATCGGTGAGCCGAGTTCGAATTCCAGTTGAATACCCTGCGTTCACTTAAGCACTGGTACCGTTAGGAAAGGTATTAATCCATCCCTTCCCTTCAGTTATGGGTTAAATAACAAGGGTAGGATTTGGGAACGCTGCCCTTAAGAACAAATTCCAATGAATCTTGATACTCGAAATAAAAAAGTATTACTAGACACAAAACTTATATAAAAAAAAAATAAATTGTTGAAAGAAAAAGATATTACCAACAGTAAATAAATAAAATTTAGTTGGCAATAAATAAGCCACCGAGGCTGATATGCCATAAAAACAAAACAACCAACCAACAACCAAATTACAACTATGTGTTTAAAAATGTCAGATGTGTCTGCTTTCAATATAAACACTCGAAGTCATGGGTTTTCGCTAGGTTCGAACACGGATTTCAGTGGAACTTACTAAAAACATCTCATCCATTCCTCATATCTATTAGTATTCAGTCTTTTTTTTCATGTCGTCCGGTTATTTGTTGCCAGAATACGAAACCTGATTGAATTTTGCTTCTGGGAGAAACTCTTCATTGCATTATGAGAGTTAGGTTCAGAAGTTCACATTGATGCCCGCATCAGTGACCCAATGGCATAACAATGTCAGGACGAGATTCTGAAATTACAATCTGCTATTATGGGACGTATCAAATGTGGATAGTGATCCATGAGACACGCAGGAAAGCTTTCCATGAATCACAGTTGGCAATTGTAAGCTGAGTAATCGATGCCTCTCCCCTTTTACTGAATGTAAAGTTATCTTTTCGAATGGGTTTAAGCATTTGCATTTAAACTTGTTTTTCTTCCGTTGGCATTTCCGTTATATCATTTGCTACTTCTTTTTTACTTCTTCATATGACATCTTTCTTCATTTCTTTCTTTTGTAGCGTTCTATTCCTCATCTTTTAGTTTCTTCTGTTAATGTCGCTTTCTTTTCTTACTTATTTCTAATAATTTTCATCTTCTACCTCTTTGATTTAAAATAATTGTACATAGCTATTTTAAAAATCTTATTTTTATGTTGGTTTATCTAACTGGAATCTCAACCGTCTTTACAATCTTTTGTAAAATTATTTTGGTTTATTTATCCGAGAAACGTCACTCTCCTGAGCAAAGTAGATTGAAGGTGAAGGTCAATTTCCTTTTATCGTTGAATACCATTTAAACGTTATTTCTTATATAATGTTCATCACCACAATTGTGCTAAAGATGAAACACACGGTCAGCGGTTAGTGCTGACTACAGTTTCTACACACACACACACACACACACACACACACATACACACACACACACACACACACACACACATGTATGTATATATATGTGTGTGGAGGGTGTCTATGTGTGTGTTTGTAGTATGTGGTGTTCAATCGTAATGTCGTTTACTGCTAAAATTGCTTTTTTGTAATTTATTCGTGAAAAGACGTTTTAGGCAAGAAGATTCTTTTGTCAGAAAGAGCTCAACATAAGCATAAGGATAGAGGTTTAATACAATTAATGAGAGAAACTTGTCACTGAGCTGAGTAAGGTCAATTCAGTCATGCCGGTTTTGAAATTTCGTGAGGGCATTATTGTAATGCCTTCATTCTTCAAATTCATTTTTAAAAAGAAAATGTGACTGAAAATAATTGACTGAATTTATATATATATATATATATATATATATATATATAGTCAGTTATTTTCATATAGATATATATATATATATGTGTGTGTGTTTGTGTGTGTGTGTGTGTTATTATATTTTCATATATATATATATATATATATATATATGCGTTATATTTTCATATATATATATATATATATATATATATATATATATATATATATATATACTACCGGCCATAATTATTAGGCAATCCCAGTTTTTTAAAAGAAATGAAGTATTTCATACGATTTTTAGTATTTATTGCCAAGTTGATAAATCTAAATGAAAATAGTATCGTTCTTTTGATATTATTACTTTGCAAAATTTTACAAGGCGACTAAGCGAAATGAACTCATCTGAATCACCCTAAATTTTTTTCATTCTTTCATTGATAAAACTGCAATATAGGGAATTACTAAGTATTTATAAATTCATTTGATGCACATGTCACTGTGCAGTATTAAAGAAAGATCCATATATATATATATATATATATATATATATATATATATATATATATATATCATGCTTTTATCTAATAGTTTTCTTTATTCTGAATGATTCACAGGCACTAAAAAGTGGATAAAGGAGATAAAAGCTTTTTTACTTCATACTGGAGAAGAAAACGTTATTTGTAACTGACAATTATTTTATTTAATAAACCCCATTTCGCCTTTAAAAACATCGGCAAACGACGATCAATGAAGGCAAGCATATGACAATCAAAATGCAGGAAAGGAATAACTTCCTCTTAACTGATTTAATCGGTAATCGATTCTGTACGAGACTATTTTTCTAGAATGCATTGGTCAATAGTAAAAAAACTCCGTCAATTGTTATGTACTACTTATTTTGAAAAGGAAAAAATAAAGACATATATTCAGTTAAGAAGTTCCTCTCGCTCTCTCACTCTCTTATATATATATATATATCTAAACATATTTATAAATGAAACTTTGTCTGTGTGTGTGTGTGTGTGTGTGTGTGTGTGTGTGTGTGTGTGTGTGTGTCTGTGTCTGTGTGTGTGTGTCTGTGTCTGTGTATCCGTTAACTATAGACTCCGAAACGGGTGAACCGATTTTCTTGAAAATTTACACAGTTGTACTATAAGCGTCTGTGAGTGTTCTTAGCTAGGTTTTCTTAGCTAGGTACCCCCGATAAATATCGAAAATCGATAATCAAAAAAATCGGGTTATAGAAGGAGTGGTCCGATTTTAATCAAATTTGATACACTCATAAACAAAACAAACGATATTCAGAAGTTTCAAGGTTGTAATTCTTACAATAGTGCAGAAAATTTGATATCGATACTAGGAAATCAAAATTTGACTTTCATCCATTCATTTTTCTTTCAGTCTGCAGTTTCGCTTTAACTGGAAACAACTATTGCTTTTTAGTCTTTCGTGCCAACGTCCAAAGAGTCTGAGCTCCAGGACCATGGATTAATTTTAAAGTTTTCATTACACCCGAGCAACGCCGTGCTATACTGCTAGTGTATATATATATATATATATATATATATATATATATGAAATTTGTGCAATGAGGCAGTGAAGTTTTTTAAAATATTAGATAAAATAGATTGCAAACATTATGTTTGCTTATTTTAAATATAATCCAATTATTGCTCACGGGATAATGTTTCGGGTATTACAATCAAATTATATCAGAAATGAACTGTAACGTTAACAGATGTTATTTTTATTCATTTCTCAAGGTATCTCAGTACTTTCCACCTGTTTAAACCTCGTTCAATCTCGGTAAGATAATCTCGGAGAGAGGTAGAAAGTACTTGGGTACCTTGAGAAATGAATCAAAATAACATCTGTCAACGTTACAGCTCATTTCTGACATCTTTTGATTGTAATACGCGAAAGATTATCCGTGCGTATGTACGAATTTTATTAAATATTATTAAAAAATATGCGAAAAATAAGCAAACATAATGTTTACAATTTATTTCATCTGATATATATATATATATATATATATATATATATATATATATATATATGTCTGAGCTTGCATAAATTTATACATATTATTACAAAAATAAGGTTCAAATAAATTAAATATATATATATATGTACATGTGCAGACACACATTACATATATATGTTTGTGTGTGTGTGCACAGGCAGAAACGCACACACATATATATAGATATAGATATAGATATATCTATACTAATAATAATTTAAGTGGAAAATACTTATAGAAGCATATTCGGCAGTGAGATATTTACTTTTAGTTAGTGCAGAAGAAGAGCATAGATACATTATTACTATTATTATTACAGCATACTGCAAATAAATAGCTATAAAGTTGACGTGTTTAATACACTATCATCAGGCAGTGGAATGTTGTTAATTTGCTTGGTTATAATGATATGATAAGGCGATGTAAAAGTTTAAAATTAAAATGAAAATCAAAAAGGCTATCAAATTAGATGAATATAGTAAGGTGGTCTGGTATTTATTCATCTAATTTGGTAGCCTTTTTATTTTTAGTTTAAACTTTTTTTTATCTTTATATATATATATATATATATATATATATATATATATATATAAAGATAATAACAAAGTTTAAACTAAGTGAAATGTGGTTAATTTACTTGGTTATATATATATATATATATATATATATAACCAAGTAAATTAACCACATTTATATATATATATATATATATATATATATATATATATATATGTAAATTAACCACATTTCACTAGCTGAAGACGGCGTATTAAACACCAAAACTTTATGGCTATGAAATTTCTATGAACTTATTAATAAATAATAATTACTATGTATATATATAGATATAGTTATAAATAGATAGATAGATGTGTACACACACGAACACACACACACATAGATAGATAGATAGATAGATAGATAGATAGATAGATAGATAGATAGATAGACAGACAGACATACACACACATCTATTTGTATATATTCTCCACAAACGTATACATCTTTATAACTACATCCACACACCTGATCAAAATCTATAAACCAGACTCAAAAGTGTTAAAAATATATAAAAGACTTACTTTAATCGAAATATTTATTTGCGAAATATTTCCATTTAATTAGAAAATGTAGTTTATCAACAAACAAGTGAAAATTTTAAGCTTTTAATTGATTAATTTAAACAAACATGAAAAGAGTTTTAACTACTTTGACCGATACCTAGTTAAGGGAATCGATGTAGAGCTCTTAACGTGCCCAAGTTTCATTCGGTAGTTCACTCGAGTCATAGGTTCGTTCGGGTTCGTGTAACCTTAGGTAAGCCTAGGGTTGAGAGATCTGGCAAATGGAAATTAAATGTATCATTATTTAGTGAGCGAGATTTCTAATCCTAGCTGCTACTAATAGTAGAGCGGTTGTTCATGGGGACTGAGGTTGAGAATATGTGGTGGGATAAATTAAAATCCAAAATTCGGTCAATTACTGCAGATTATAGTCGTTGACTTAATCTAGCTCGATTAGCAACGACAAAGGCAGGTGTTGAAAAAGTTGATCGGGGTATTAAGTTCCGTGTTAGTGAGGACGTTAGTCTTAGGGCAGATTTGGCCATCTTGTATCTAAAAAATAATCAAGCTTTGATTGTCAGGTTAGCTTAAAAAAATGTTTTCAGATGTGACGAATATAACCGCGAGGAAGGGGTCCCAACGACATATCGCGTGCTCACATTATCAAATTCGCCAAACACTCTTTCTTCATTAAATATAATATTCAAGCAATTTCAACTGGCTTTTTCCGATTTGTTTTCCTCTTCATTTTCATTAAATACCCCGCACTTTTTACGCGCTCTGTCCATGGTATTCGCTGCATATTTCTGCAGAATCACTTCTATGTTACTTCAAGTCTCTTCTTTATTCGACAATAACTTTTTCAACATTCACTGCCCTACAGAAGAACTGATATTACGTAGCAGTTCATTACTACATTATTTTTTTCTGATTCGTACTATTTCGTTTTGCTTCAAAATAAATATCCATGTTTCTTAACACTTGGAAGGGATTTTTCTCTTATCTAATCAACCTCTGAATATTGTATGGCACAATTTATATAGACTCTTATAGCATCTACCGTTTAGTAAAATTTCTGTTTTTGCCAGTTTTTGACGTCTCTGCTTCATATCTAACACCCTTGGCTGTCAGCTTTGCTGAACACCAGATTAATACAATTGATAGTTAGTCCTTTCATTAACTCCTTTGTACTACGATTTTTACACTTATTTCTTTCTGCTTTTGCAGTCAATACAATATCATGACATGCCTACCATTAAAAATCCTGGTAGAATATCCTGTTTTCTTCGAACCACATCTCTGAGAAGGTTAACTGAATCTGGCGTGAAAACGAGTCGTACACTTCTTTGAGTTTTATTTTTATTTACTTTTCTATTCGTCTCTATTTGTTTCTTTCCGTATGCATGTGATTTTCTCCCAGTCCGGTCATATTCAGTCAGTTAAGTGCCATACGTAATACACGCTTGGGCGATCATGTCTTGAAAGAGACATGACTGACTGGGCAGAAGATTATCCCGCAGTAGGTTGCCATTGCTTTCTGCGGAAGACTGGTTGCCGACCAAGGCTAGAGAACACAATACGTCCTGTTATTTAACCCATAACTGGAAGGAAGAGACGGATTAATACTTTTCACAAGGGTATTTGCGCGGAAGTGAATGCAATGAATTCAACTGGTATTCGAACCCGGCTCCGCGATTTCTTGTTCCGAGCCGGTCATATTACTGAACATAAAAACCAAATCAATCTTTTGAAACACACCGCGTTACAGATTACGTATCGAAAAGGTTAATGAATTCACTTTCAAAGATGAAGCTGATCAGAGTCATACAGGTGAGCTCACCTTTGTAACTTTTTGATTCAGTGTATCTGTCATGATTTTAATTTTCTTTAAAAATTTCTCGCTACATTCATGCTCATGGTTTTCTCAGTGTCCATCTGTAGAACCACATCTTTGTTGTCTCAGGTCTCTGTATCTCCCTTCAGCTGGCGATTTTCTTGTCACGATTATAGACTGCGCTCGTAATGATCGATCCCGACTTGGCAGCTCGGATGCAGTCACTTTCTCACAGACTCAGTGTGGCTTTCCTCTGTCTCTTTTATAAATACTTTCACGACTTCTGCTCAGATGAACTCCGCTCACTGGTATCCGTATATATGACTTTACTCGAGCCACAAAAATAGCAACCAGGTCCCACCCTTTTATTGTGAAACACAAATTGTACTCCAACAGCTTCTTTTCTTGCACTTCCCGCCTGTAGAATTCCCCTCCATTTACTTGCTTTCCCGACAGCTACAATCTTCAAAAATTCAAATGTAAAGTCAATAGTCATCTCCTATCTCACTAACTTCCATCCTTTCTCTCTCTCTCTCTCTCTCTCTCTCTCTCTCTCACATGCTCTTTTCTTTGTCTACTCCACTCTCATCAGTATTCTCATCTTCTCTTACCCTCTTCCTGACACCCCCTGTAACCTGTCACTTATTGTCATAATTTTCCTCCTATGTAACTCTCTGCTCAACAGTGGTAGTAAAATGCCTTGCAGGATGCGACACGATTATTAAAAAAATTGAAAACGCACGTTTTGAACTAATATTGGGGTGACTGCAGACCTCAAGTATAATGCATATAGAAAGTCTGATTAAAAAGGATTAGGTTAGTTTCTATGGTAACGGAGTTAATGTACGCAGAGTGAAGTGACTAACTATAGATCAATGGTTATTATAAAGTTCCCTCTCGCTTCTGTTGTTTGCAACAATGCTTTGAAAGAAGTTGTGTAGAGTTTGGTCGTTTCACCATACCACCGAGATTACATCAATCGCCATGACTTGTTTAGTTGTTTTTGAGCATGCACAATCTTCTACATCTGACAATCACCACATTTCCAAAATCTCGTACTTAGTGATTTCTTCTTCTTCTTCTATGTGCCCTGTCCCTTCAGGACGTAAGCGATCATGGTTCTCCACGTCTCCCTATTCCTTGTGGCTCCCAGTATGCTTACTCCTGTTACTCCTGGTAACCCCCGTTCCGTCGTCCACCTGATCAGGCCCTGCAGATATGTTATCCGCTGCCTTCCTCTGTCTCTTTTTCCCTCTATCTGGCCAGTCAGTATCAGGTTCCCCAGGTCTTCCTTCCTCATTGCGTGTTCCAGGAACTTCAGTTGTCTCTTCCTGATACTCAGTATTAATTTCCTTTTCGTTGCCATTCTTTCCAACACCTCATCGGGATACCACTCCACTATCTACCCCCGCTCAATCATGGTTTTGATTTATTACTCTTTCCAAAAAATTTCACCTGAAAAAAAAAACAAAAAACAAAACAAGATTTCAAGACGCCAAGGAAACCCCCCAAAAATGCAACGTAACAGCTGCTTCCTGTCCCCCACAAAAGTGATTCAGGAATGCTTCTGTTAACGAAAACGAAACTGGCTAAAATATGAATCTTTAAAATTGGACTTTTTCGAAGGAGATTAAATGTCGAATTGATGTTTATGTAGTTTTGCAGCAATACATTGCTATCTCTTCTTCTTCTTCTTCTTCTTCTTCTTCTTCTTCTTCTTCTTCTTCTTCTTCTTCTATGTGCCTTGTCCCATGTAGACGATCATGGCTTTCCATCTCGTCCTATCCCTGGTGACTCTTAGCACGCTTTCTCCTGTTACACCGCGCAACCCCTGTTCCGCAATCCACCCGCACAGGCCAAGTACGTTACACGCTGCTTTCTCCTGTCTCTCCTTCCCTCTATCTGGCCTGTTAGTATCAGGTTCTATAAGCCCTCCTTCCTCATTGCATGTCCCAGAAACTTCAGCTATCTTTTCCGGATGCTCAGTATTAATTTCCTTTAAGTTTCCATCCTTTCCTACCTCATCATTGCTCATATGCTCGATCCATGATATCAGCAGCATCCTTCTGTGGTGCAGTGAATATATCGGCTCGGAACGAGAAGTCGGGCGCTGAGTTCAAATTCCAGTTGAATTCATTGCATTCACTTACTCACAAATACCCTTGGAAAAGGTATTAATACGTCTCTTCCATCGAGCTATGCGCTAAATAACAGGACAGATTTGGTTCTACAGCCTTGGCTGGCAACCAGTCTACCACAGAAATTAATGGCAACCTACTGCAGGATAATCTTCTGCCCAGTCAGTCATGTCTCTTTCGAGATATGATTGTCCAAGTGTGTTTCACATATGTCACTTAACTGAATGACATTGCTATACACGATCGAAAACTGATTGGCTCATTTGTTTGTATGCAAGGTTAGTAATTATAAGGTTGGTATGAATGTAGTGTAAATATTTAGTAGGTGTCCTGTTTTAACTTAGTTTTCTCTCTCTCTCTCTCTCTCTCTCTCTCTCTCTCTCTTTCTCTCTCCCTGTATGTGTGTGTGTGTGTGTGTGTGTGTAATCTGGAAATAAGAACTCATACAAGCGTTGCTTTTAATATTGGCTGTGTTTACTTGGACGACTTGTACAAATTTAATTTCCGGTTCCTTCAAGTTTAACGAGAAGAACGATGGTTGGAAACATGAACGAGGTGAAGAATAAAGACTTAAAAACCAGATCGCTCTAACGGCTTTGATGGGAATACCATAAAACTCTTACAATTATTACAGAGTAACATTCTCTAAGTGGGCAAGTATTCTCATATACAACTTTGGTCTTCTATATGAGACTGGAAGTTTGGTATATATTATTTGTGATAACTGTCCACTGGTAGAACATTTCTATGTAAAATCACACACAGTCAAAAAAACAAAAAAAAAGAAAAAAAAAAGACAAATCCAAAAACACCTTACATAGAATACACAACAACCACACAAGTCGGTTTATTTATTCATTAGTGCCCATTGTCCCTTTTTAAGACCAGAAAGAAAATTTACCATATTTCAGCAATTCCTGCAGTTTTCAGATATATGTTTGATTAGTCATAAAGAATGAAGTGTCTTTCAAATATATCCTGTCCTGTGTATATTGGCAACACTGATGTCTCAGTTTTCAGTATACCTGGAATATTTGAGGAGGAGGATACACTCAGTTTGATTTATGATTCAAGCAAAACTTTTTTGGTAAGTAGTACTTACATCTAACTCATATTTGTATATATTATATACGAATGCTCTAACTGCCCTATAAAGCCAAGAACATGTATGAAAGTAATTAAGGAAATATACCATGCTCAATAAGATTTATTTTTTCTTAGAATAATGCAATGAATTTTTTATTATTAATTTTTTTTTTTATAAATAAATAAATTTTTGGTAAAAAATTAAAGAAAGAAATTTGGGTACTAATAGGTAAGACGTATATTTATTTGTTTTCGTCTACCGGCCCGAATATACGAGAAATCTTATCAGAGAATAAAATGCACCCTCCGACAGGATTCGAACCTGCGTTTACTTAAGGGAAACCTTTAAATCTTGCGTACTTTGAAACCCTCGGTCATGGAGTGCGCCATTGCACAAACGAAATTAATTTTTTTACTGATTCTCGGAATAGAAATATCTGCTGAATTTCAATTCCTAAATTAAACAAAGGAAATCTTTTAAAAGAAAATGTTGGATTTTTAAATTTATTTGTAGGTCAATTTTTGTGAATGTTAAATAAACATGTTTAATAAATAAACGAAGCGTCTATTCAAATACGCTTAAGTAATGAAATATGCTGGATTAATAAATAAAATCCATCCACTTTCTTCAGAAATATATATATATATATATATATATATATATATATATATACTGTTAAGTATAAGAGACAATGAATGTCTCTCATGTTTAATCATGGGCCGTTCTAAGCATCGTATTTTGGCTTTAATTTCAGGGGAAAATAAAGGATTTAGTTGTGTGGTTGTAGAGTTGATAGAGACGATGAGGTCGCTTGTTTTAAGATGTTTATAAATTCTCAAAATCCTCTGCAGAAAACCAATGTAGTGTATCAGTTTACATGCCCGTTCAGAGATTGAATCTTTGATACGAACAATAAACCCACTACATATATTGGTTTTACAGCAACCACGCTCTCCCATAGATTTACCTGTCACCTTTCTGATCAGAGTTCAATTAAACAACATTTCTTAGAAAAACATAACCATGTAGGTAATATTAGACAGATTTTAGTTGATAACACAATAATTCTCACTGATACACACAGTAAGAAGAACCTTCAGATATTGGGAGCTATCTACATTAAATCAAAACAACCCACACTTAATAAAATCACATTTCAGTCTAAGCACAACACATTACATTGCATTTAGACATATGGTTCTGTTAACATTTCGGTCTCTCACGCGGTGTGACGCCATAGAACCGTATTACACATTTACGAACTGCGTTTGCTATTCGGTGAATGCAATCGTTGCATTGCAATGTTTTATGTCAATGCAATATAAAATCATCTTTGATGGTGGATGCCTTTATGTTAAAGTCCCTGTAACCTCTCTGAAAATGGCTCATGTGAGCCGAAAGCTTAGAATCAGCATAATAAAAAATTATCCAAATGTTGGAAAATTTTTGTCTTAACTTTCACCTAAAATTAAAGCCAAATACAATGTATAGAACGGCTCATAATTAAACATAATAGACATTCATTGTCTGTAATATTTAACAGTAAACGTTTAGAAAATTAGCTGCTGCCTTGATACACTAAATATATATATATATATATATATATATACTTACATGTGTGTGTTTGTGTGTGCATGTGGGTGGGTGTGTTTGTGTGCATGTGCATGTGTCTGTGTGTTTGTGTGCGTGTGCATGTGTTTGTGTGCAAGTTTAAAGAACATTGGCTCTGATTGAGGAATCGGAAAGTTGAGTTCAAATTCCCGTCGAGTTCGTTAGATTGACTTACATACAAATAGCCTTAAAGACAGTAAGAATTTATTTTCATCCATTCGGTCAGTAAATAGTCACCCATTTAGGTCCTTTCGCAACAGGTGTAATTCCGAATTCAAAACCTGAGGATGTTTCGAATGAGACCCTTGTGACACACTATGTCCATCTATTCTCTACATTCGTCTTCTTCTTCTATGTGCCCTGCCATTTCAGGACGTAGGCGATCATGGTTCTCCACGTCTCCCTATCCCTTGTGGCTCTTTGTATGTTTGCTCCTGTTACAACTCGCAACCCCCGTTCCGTCATCCACCTGATCAGGCCCTGCAAATATGTTATCTGCTGCCTTCCTCTGTCTCTCTTTCCCTCTATCTGGCCAGTCAGTATCATGTTCTCCAGGCTCTCCTTCCTCATTGCGTGTCCCAAGAACTTCAGTTGTCTCTTCCTGATGCTCAGTATTAATTTCCTTTTTGTTGCCACTCTTTCCAACACCTCATCGTTGCTTGCATGCTCAGTCCACCATATCCGCAGCATCCTTCTGGAGAACCACATTTCCGCTACATTAGGTTCTTCTAAAATCTGAGGTAAGTTCTACACAAGATTTCACCATTAAAATCAAACCATGTGTGTGGCTAGTGCTGGCTTTTCCGTTTGCAGAACGGAATTACTCTATATTTCGCTTTATACATAGAAAAAGAGGGGAGAGTCCAGTTGTATATAGAGAGAGTTAGAGAACGATACGCTGTGAGTTTTCTATTGTTTTGTTCTTTTCAGTTTTAAGCAGTGGATTATTTTAGAATTATTTGACGTTGCTGTTTCGTTTAATAATTTTAATTATATTTCCTCTAATCTTTAATCAATGTTTACTCACGATGAATTATTTTATCCGTATTTTATAAAAGCGTTTCAATGGATCCTTTCAATGGTCGAACTTTTTATCCGTCTTTGTTTTGTTTACTTAATATAAATTCCCATTACAACAATTACCGTTGTTATATCGAAGTAGATATTTCAATGGTCGAAATTCTTATTAGTTTTGTTTACGTCGTTTGTTTATATTATAATTATAACAATCTCCGTTGTTATATTGAAGATATTTCAATTGTTGAATTTCTTATTCCTTTTTGCCGTTCTTATGTATTTCCATTACAACAAATCTGTTATATTGAAGTAGATATTTCAATGGTTACAATTCTTTTATGTTTTTGTTTACTTTATTTGTATTTTCATTACAATAATTCTGCTTGTTAAATCGATGTAGACATTTCTAATTTGTTATTCGTTTATGTTTTGTTTACTAAGTTTATTTATATTCTCATTACAATAATTATCGCTGTTCTACCGAAGTAGAAATTAGACGCCCACTGCAGGAGAAAGGAAAATTTAATTTTTCTATGGACTTTTTCGCTAAATATCACCCGATACAAGGCTCAGGAGCAACTCAATATAGTAGATTACAGTCAAAATAGTTACGAGCTCTCTGCCTTTAGACGGACAGTAATGACCCAGTCTAGGTTCCACTGAAGGGTAGAGTCTCGTCTGGGGAAAATTAGACAGAAATTTTTGCATAGACTATATGGCCTGGATTACCCACGTTTAAAAAGTCTTGTGCCTAATTTTTTATCTTAATTAGGTAGACGAATAAATACAGCAGGCGAAATAGACGATCAATGACTTGTGATATACGAATGGCATGGCAAACGAAGTGGGCGATTATCCTTCTGCCTATTGCATGGCGACTTGCATAGACGTCTACTTCTTGTCCAAGTGAAATTTCTCGTCAGGTTTTACTCCTTAAATACTGGTGAAGTGGATCAAGAACCCTTGTAAGCTTTGGCGAAATTAAACACGTGCCTTCGACATATTAGCCAATCAGCGAAGATTTGCGCGAGCTTCAACTTTACGGTTTTCCGTCCAGCGTCTGTGCTAAATAAATATGAGTTATTGTTCAAAAGTAAGTGTTGTGCTAATGTAAATATCTTTATCTGGACTCATGATGAATGCGATATGTAAGTTGTCGTATTTGCTATTTTAATTAAACTTTGCAAGCTGGTTTTCATAGGTTTCTTGTAAATATATAACAGCTTAGAAGCAATCAGATATATCCGGAAAGTAATAAAAATCCTTAATTAAACTGGCTACATAAATCAACAATAAACAAATGTGCGTTGTGGTGCATTGGATATCGGCTCGGAACGAGAATTGGGGAGCCGAGTTCGAATTCCAGTTTAATTCATTGCATTCACTTACGCGCAAATAACCTTGGGAAAGGTATTAATCCGTCTCTTCCTTCCAGTTATGGGTTAAATAACAGGACAGATTGGGTTCTATAGCCTTGGTTGGCAACCAGTCTACCGTACAAAGCAATGGCAACCTACTTCGGGATAATCTTCTACCCAGTCAGTCATGTCTCGAAAGAAACATGATCGCCCAAGCGTGTTTCACCTATGGCACTTAACTGACTGACTGACATAAATCAAGATTATGACCTGAAGACGTCTCGAACCATTTCTCTTTTTCGTTAAGTGCTTCACATATTTCTGTTGGTTTACAACTATATCACGATGAGACACCGGTATTCGTACGGTAACCGAAATTAAGTAACGTCGATCCCGATGGGTGGCTTCTTGGGAATACTGCGTGCTGTAAGCTTAGATATCATTGGGGCTAATGTTCTATGATCTCACACCGCGTGAGAGACCGAAATGTTTATAGGACCATATGTCTAAATGCAATGTAATGTGTTGTGACCAGATTGAATTGTGATTTTATTAAGTGTTTGGTTGTTTTGATTTGAGGTATATGGCCTCCAATATCTGAAGATACTTTTTACTGTGTTTATGAGTGAGTGTTATTGTGTTATCGACTAAAATCTGTCTAATATCAACTACATAGCTATGTTTTTCTAAGAAATGTTCTTTAATTGAACTCTGATCAGAAATGTGACACGTAAGTCTACGGGAGAGCGTACTTATAGTAAAAGCAATATATGTAATGGGTTTATTATTAATATAAAAGATACAATCTATCTATCTATCTATCTATATATATATATATATATATATATATATATATATATATATATATACTTTCCATCGTTTTTTATTGTCCTGAGGCATTTCAACTATTATATAGTCTAAATATTTACTCCTATTATATATATACATATATATATGTGTGTGTGCGTGTGTGTGTGTGTGTGTGTGTGTGTGTGTGTGTGTGTGTGTGTGTCTAGGTGTGTGTGTGTTCTATGATATTAAACACATTTTGTTTATCTTTGGTTATTTCTCATAAATATTTATTAAATATGGCATTAAAATATATTTACTGCAAATTTCTTAATTTAATTTTAATTTTTAATTTTCTTCCTCAAAAACTGGGCAGAGATATATTTTACAAGAGGCCCTTTACCGTACAATAATCTTAACTGATATTTCCTTATTATTTAATCAGAGATCCAAGTTCAAATTCCAGTCGAATTCGTTTTATTTACTTCTGCACAAATACCCATGGGAAAGTTAATAATACATCTCTTCTTTCTCCAGCAGTGGATTGAATAGCAGGACAGATTGGGTTCTATAGCCTTAGTTAGCAGCTGGTGTACCTCAGAAAGTAATGGCAACCTACTGCGAAAAAATCTGCATAGTCAGTCATGTCACGAAAACACATGACTTCTGAAGTGTGTATCACGTTTGATAACTTACTAACTATACTTCAAATCACAACTTCCCTCTTTTCAAACACAGATGACTGTTAATATACACTAGGATATAAGAAGAATAAATACTAATATTAAATTCGTTTTTCTTAAAAAAATTACTGAAAGTTTGCATGAAATGCATTTTATTTCTAAACTTTATTTATCTTTCACTAGGAGATAATCGCAAACCCGTAAAGACGGAGAGGATAATCAAAAAGATTTTATCTAAATTATATAAAATAATAATTAGATAAAAATAAAGTGCTCAGTTGATATTATCCAGAGCAATATAAAGGACAGAGAAAAAATCACAACATATAATTAAACGGTTATAAATCCAGAATTTATTTCAGAAACGTAAAAGAAAATTAAAATTGGCTTCTTCCGATAGTTGAAAATTAAGTAAATGTTAATTTCACTCAGAATATTAAAAAAATGTTTTTTAAGAGAGGAAGTGAACTTTGTATCATTTAAACCGGAAATAAATTGAGATTCGATACATCAAATCAGACATATCACGCAATACAGAATAAAAAATACACATATTTACACAAACAAATAAAGAAGAGAATATAGACACACAAAAGAGGAGGATAGTAATAGACATATACAAAATAAGAAATACGCATACGTTAAATCTATCTATGTATTTTAGGGGTTGGGGCTAGTTTTTAACCTTTTAAAGATCTTCAACTTGAAATAAACTTCATCACTTGATAGGACACAAGTAGTGTCGAAACAAAAAAGCTACTTTTGTAGTAATCACATATCACATTTTTGTTATAATTTCTAAATAAACATTATTAGCTCTACTTTGTATTCAGCACTTTTTTTAAGAATAATGTTTCTTTGGATACGGGATATTATTCCATCCATACCTGTCTTATATATATATATATATTTTAACAAATATTTTTCTAACACACCAAAATACAATTTTTGTAAAACATATATATATATATATATATATATATATATATATATATATATATATTTGGGAACAAAGTTTTTTTTCTACCACACCAAAATACAATGGTTTTAAAACCATTGTATTTTGGTGTGGTAGAAAATATATATATATATATATATATATAGGAAATCCTAATAAAAGACTGGTTTCTGAATAGACATTAAATTTACACCTAACTGAACCGATATATATATATATATATATATAAACGATTTTATGTATGATTTTAAATTCGAACTTGACAGACAGTAATTCTTTTTTATGTTTTTCTTCATCCAATATGAAAGTTTGGCTGATTTCCCAGTACTTTTATGAATATTCTTCTGCATTCCAGTTAGTTTTAGAATTTTTTTTCGGCCGTATTTGCTTATAGTTTTGAATTAACTTTCTCTGATATTTTCTTACTTTGATGTCCATTTTTAGAGTCGCCTTATGACACAATTGTTAATAACACGAGCAAAATACATGCGCTGGAACAAAGACACTTCTTCTATTGTGCAGAAAAGAGAACAAAATGCCAAAAGCCCACCCATTATCTGATTCTTTCTAAAAAAAAAACGCAATAGTTTATTTTGTCATCGTAATGCATTTTGTTGCCCTTGATTAGGTTCTGCGTGGATTTGAAGTCAAAACGTTGGTCTCTGAAAGTGTTTGACTCAATGCTTTAAGAGAACAAGACGAACGAAAAAAAATGTAAACATAGACAATTTGTTTAAGAATCTAAACTTTGAAAGAGAACTTATTCAAGAGAAAAGGACGAACGAAAAATAATGTAAACAGAGACAATTTTTTTAAAGAATCTAAACATTGAAAGGAACTTCTTCAAGAGAACAGGACGAACAAAAAAGAATGTAAACATAGACAACCTTTTTTTAAGAATCTAAACATTGAAAGAGAACTTATTCAAGAGAAAAGGATGAACGAAAAAGAATGTAAACATAGACAATTTTTTGTTAAGAATCTAAACATTGAAAGGAACTTCTTCAAGAGAACAAGACGAACGGAAAAGAATGTAAACAAAGACATTTCTTTTAAGAATCTAAACATTGAAAGAGAACTTCTTCAAGAGAACAGGACGAACGAAAAAGAATTTAAACATATAGCATTTATTTTAAGAATCTAAACTTTGAAAGGAACGTCTTCAAGAGAACAAGACGAACGAAAAAATGTAAACATAGACAATATTTTTCAAGAATCTAAACTTTGAAAGCCAATTGTGAGAATCAGTCCCGAGAAAACGACAATAAAATTAAAGTTCTTATTGCTTCATGTCAATATATAACTCGGATGAATTATATTGATGTGTCTTATCTTTACATTAGTATGACAACCAACCTGGTTTAGTACTTTGCAAACATTTTTACGCTATAGTTCACCCAATATTTTCCCAAGAAATCACTCATGGTATATGGTTATTGAATGGAGTTGTTTTCTGGATGCAAGAATTCTAGATTATGAGCATATGTCAGATAAACAACGGTGGTACCTATACATGAAGGATATAAGATTATAGTGATTATGGAAACATCCTTTCGAGAGACAGTTCCACAAAGTAGGAAGGAGTTGTCGGAATTGTGCCTCCGTCTTACTAGTTAAATCCGAATAAAACTATAATGGTGCAATTCATTTTATATGGCATGACGAGTCTTAGCTCTAAAGATCTGAACGGTTAGAACACAAGAATGTTTTCATCAGATCATTTTCCATGAAAATAGAAATAGAGTAATTATATGCTTACGTCATTGAGTTTGTGAGACAAGAGATTGTAGACTGGAGAATCTCTCAACATATACAAGGATACGTCAAAGAAATTTAAACATTTTAAGGTTTGAAAGAGTTGTTTGCGTAACTCCATCTCGGATATGAGAGCAATGATCTGTGTTAAAATACCGCTTTAGTAACTATTTGACTTTTCATACTGTTCTCTTGTGGAGTCAGAACGGGTATAAAACTAGCACTGCTGTTATATTTGAGCAGGAGCTACCCAGCTCTTGCTTTCCATTTGAAAAGCGTCTCCATAGCATTTCTAGGTGACACAGACGCGATATCACAAGCCTTTTTTTTTCTTTACTGTTCTGTCAGTACGTCAACGGAATTTATTCTAGACGAACTACATTCCTAATTTCCACGAGTAATAAAATTCACTGGTAGACCCCGAGATGCTAGGAACATTCTAGCGAACCAACCGCATTCCCTCGGTTTTTCATTGGTGAGAAAAAAGTTTCACTTAAGCAGCTTCTTTCTGGGAACATCAGCTCGGCGGAACCAACTCTTGAGAGCATGTTTTCTCGATATTTACAATCTTCAAGTCTAAGTTTAACTTTCACCTTCCCTACATATCCGCATGAACTGGGCCACATAATCCCTTAACATCAAGTGGTTTTCGGGCATTGTACAGGATAAACCGCATTGTCTATATATGCGTGCTTGTATATGTGTGTATGTGAATGTATGTGTGTATGTTTGTGTGTGTATGTGTGTATGTATGTGTGCATGTATGTGTGTATGTATGTGTGTGATTTTGTGACTCTGTGTGTGTGTGTGTGTGATTTTGGTTTTATTGTACTTCGTTGTGGAGTAAACAATACATCCCCGGTAATACAAATGAACTTTATAAAGATGAACTTGAATAAAGAATTCCAAGTGAGGCCGTTGAATTTCAGGCAAAATATTTCTTACCGACGTCACGATGAGTAGCCTAAGCAAGAACTGTTATTAAAACTGCTAGAAAACGAGTCATAACAATGGCGAAGAATCGAAACTTATACGAATTATAGCAGTGGCGAGGATATATCGTAAATCATACTGTGTATAACAAGTAGAAAATATACTTTTAGCTTCGGCGCGTATAACAGTGACGATGATAATTTTGAATAACATTGATTTAATCTTTCTCGTTGGTTTGTGTACCCCACTCCAAAAAGTAAAACAGTTATTCTTCAAATACGTAAACATTATTAGCTCAGGTGATAAAAATACATCAACAGCAACAAAAGAAACAACAACAGCATTAGTTCTTGTCTGAATACCAGAATCAACAACAAAAGCAAATCAAAACAATAAAAAAAAACGGAAAACTATCCAAGTTCTTTTGCTCCCAATGTGGTGGAAAATGCCATAGCTGAATTGACATATAATTCTAATGATGGATTTACCTTTTCTGCTTATCTTAGGAGATACGAGTAAGTTTTTCTAGAAGAATGCGAGAAAAAACAAAACTTTTGTTGAGGTGATTAGCACTAGTAAAATACTTTAATTTTATACTATCGAAAAAACAAAAGAAAATTTCTTTTGAAGAAATTCTGACTAAAGGTTTTAGTGAAAAACGCTCGTTATTTAATACTCGTTTGAAATGTATGAATCTGACGAAAAAAGACCCATATCTCAAAAGAACGAATAACAAGGAGTTTCAGAGTAACCGAACTAACTTCGGGCTTATTTAATGGGTTAATTTTGTTAAAGTGTGAACGGCAAAAATAGACGCAGAATTACTGACATGAATTCTAGCGAAACTTGTACAGAATAATAAACTTACACTACAGGAAATATCGAAGGAATGTCAGATAATCCTAAATCTGACACGCAATGCCGAAGAAAATGAGGAAAAAGCATTTTTATATATACAAGGGAAATAAAAATGTTGAAAAAGAAAATATTAATCCATGTTTCATATGTGGAAGTTTAAACATCGGAAAATATTGTGCTTTTAAAAATTTAAAGTGCTACAAATGTGATGAAGTAGGTACAAAATGTCTTACTGTAAAACTAAAGAAAGAAAAATTCTCTAAGAAAAAATTTGTACACAGCGTTGCGAAGGAAATAATAAACACAGAAAACCAAAGAAATTTTGAGTATTTGAGAATTAATATTGTGGATGTAAAAACTGCAAATCGGAACAGGTAGTGATATCACAATCAACGAAGATACATAGAAAACAAACAGAAAACTATATTTAAAATGACTTCGAAAACAGCCTGCCATGCGGGAAATTATTTTATTAGCGAAATTACTTATAACGTAACACGTGTATAAAATCCAAGATTTATGTGATAAAAAATACCCCAAACTTATTAAATTATGATTTTAGAATAGAACAACCGTGCAAAATAAAAATAGGGCATGCGGTTGGATTATCAAGATTGATACGCAGAATTCTGAACCGTTTGTGGACAATGTTATTGCAGCATTAACCCTCTAGGGCCATTCGTATCATATTTGATACAGTATGAAAACAAGCCTTGAAAGAAATATTTTCCTGAAAAATTTTTTAAGAGAAATATTTTATAAATTTCAAATGAAAGCAGTACTGACTGCTCAGTCAATGAATACCAAATGTTTCCTTATAGGGAAATACCAAATGTTTCCTTCTAGGGAAATACTGTATCAAATATGATACGAATGGCCCTAGAGGGTTAAGTAGTAATTAGTGGGGGATCTGTTTATTACTTCATAACAATATAGAACTGATCCCCCACTTTATGACAAGTAGAAGCCTTAATCATATTATATTATTAAGTAGTAATTAGTGGGGGATCTGTTTATTACTTCCTAACAATATAGAACTGATCCCCCACTTTATGACAATTAGAAGCCTTAATCATATTATATTATTAACCCTCTAGGGCCAGTCGTATCATATTTGATACAGTATGAAAACAAGCCTTGAACGAAATATTTTCCTGAAAAATTTTTTAAGAGAAATATTTTATAAATTTCAAATGAAAGCAGTACTGACTGCTCAGTCAATGAATACCAAATGTTTCCTTATAGGGAAATACCAAATGTTTCCTTATAGGGAAATACTGTATCAAATATGAATAAATAAATAAATAAATAGATAATATTGTCTCGTGGCACTGGAGAGCTTTACTTAGCGGTCTGAAATTTGTCAGTGCAAAAAACAACTTCTACAGTTAGGATGAAATGCTTTAATGAAAGTATTTGCGAGATATGTCATTCGGGATGCCATAGTTTCGAATAACGGTATACAATGTATTGCTTACGAATTTGAAGATTTTGTAAAATATTTTCAATTAAGCATATTATTATTCCACCATATAACCCAAGGTCAAATGGACAAGCTGTCTTATTTATGGGTACTTTTAAGAGAGTTTTGTAAAAGAACAAGTAATGAAAAAGTTAGAAAAAAAGCATTAAAATATTTCTTGAGATTAAATGGGATAACATCAAATCCCAAAACACCATCGGGCATGTCGCCAGCAGAATTGATGTTCACAAGGAAAAATAAATTATATGAAATCGGTGTTCGACAAGTTGTTACCAGGAAAAAAGAATAAGATAATAAAAAGGATACTAAATTTTCAAAATTGGCGAAAAAGTGTTTTTTCTAAAATGGAAAAGAAATGTAGAAAGATGGCTTAAGAATGTCATGAACTGGAAAGATGATATATATGGTAAAGTAAAAGACATTGCAATCAGTTAAAGAAAAAGGTTTACTGAAGAAAGATCTGTAATAAAGGATGAGCCTATGCAAGTACTGGATAATACCTTTGATTTACCAACACCCTGAGAATTCCTCGAATGTCCAATTACAATTACTATAAACAGGAAACGTACGAAAAAACTAGATATTGACCAACAACGTAAAAATTACTAAGTTCAGTACGTTCAAAAAGATGAGGAGGTGAATATTAATGAATAAAATGAAGAAATCTAAAAATGGGGTTTATGTTGAAGAGTAAATAATAAACCATGGGTAATAAAAATGCACTAGAACAGACGACTTAAATAAAGAACTCCAAGTGAGTAAAAATAACACGTTAGATTTCAGGCAAGAATATGTCTAACAGACGTCACGACAAGTAGCCTAAACAAGACTTCATATTATAACCGCTAGAAAACAAGTTCTAACAACTTAATATTAATCTATTTTCCATTTCATAATTAAATTAGTTAGGAGACAAAGTTAATGGGAACATGGTTAGTTAAACCATGTCTCTCAGTTTGATTAGAATGTTTCCTAAACATCTGAATGTACCCGACGGCAATATTACTTAGTTTTGAAGACGTTTTTTTAACATCTTTTCTTCAAACTAAATTTTCAGTTTTTCTTTGAAATTTTCGGTGTCATTATTTTTGTTTTTTGATCTTTGTTTAACCAACTATTTTTGCATATTATTTATATCAGCTTTCCCTGTTGCCATCATTTTGTGTATAAACCACTTTCCTTGAGTCCAAACATGACACAATAACGAGAAGAAATGATCTTCCAAATTTGCAATGTTTGATCACTTAATTTCAGCATATGAATTGGTTAGAATATTTGAGTCGAAGAATTCAAGTGATGCTCAATAACACATTTAAAAAGTTATTGTTTTTAAATATAGCGGCTTAAAATTAAAAAAAAACGATTAAAAACATTCCCAAAAAATAGAAAAAAATGATAAGTAATGGTCATTTGCATAATAATTATGTTTCAATAATGATAGCATCGTGTAAGTGTATTCGTGTATTTGGTATGAAAACTACCAAAACAAGTCTAAGCTAGATACAACAGTGTAATTATTTACAGTATGAGAAGGGAGAATAACGTTAAGTTTTCAGTAAGAATTGTAAAAATCATTTGGACCCCATATTCATGAGGGAAATCAATTACAAGTATTGATTTTTCATTGTTTCGACATTGCTTCCTTATGACACAGATCTTGTTCCGGATTTCGTCAAGGTTTCTGCTGGGAAATCAGTTAAAATATGGATAGTAACTCGATTTGGGGTTATTTGTCAAAATGCCACATTTTTTACAAGGCGCGTCTGTTCTTTATTATATGTCGTGTGTGTTGGCCTTTACGAAATTCATCCAACTGTCTATGAAAAACATGGCAAATATTAATTTCTTTAGTCTTCATTCCCTGTTACAGATTACCATAAAATATAAATGACGCAGAGTCTAACAGAACAAATGAAATAAAGTATATTTTATGTCGGTTAAAAAATGAAGACTTGGATTATAATACTAGCTTACTACTTAGATGTTGATAATCATTAGTTCACACGACCACTATCTCCTGCCAATACCTCAGCGCTGTTATCCATTATACTACCCACACATCTTCTTTCAATGTGTAATGGTGTATTTTTCGAAGCTCTTAAAAATACAAGTTTTAAAATTTTACTCTTTTGAACATTTACTTCAAAATTTGTTTCTAGCGCTGAGGTTTGAGTTCATCCTTTTGATTTCCTCGTCTGTTTTCTCGCCGAAATAAAACAAACAAAATGAACCAAAGCCTAATTAAGAATATTAAAATAACAGCCTGAATATATATATAGTTACACGGACATAAAATATGTTTGCTCCGTCGGAATCAGAAATATGGGGTTTAGATCCATACCAGAATTTCTTAAACTTTTTAAGTAACAGCAGACCTCAGATCAAAAGAAAATATCACGGCACATTTAGTAATTTTTTAAAGGATATGCATTTAAATATTATGAAATTTGATCATAGATTAAAAACAAACTACACCCACAAATATTAACTATTCTATTCAAATATTTGTGCAGCTTATTTAGTGTAAAAACCAATGTCTGTTGTTTTCGCAGTTTGGGGACAATAATTCGCGGCACACCTAAAGACACGTGGCCTAGTGGCTATAGATGTTGGTTAGATTTACTTGACTCAAAGGGTTGAGAGTTCAGTACCAGGCTACAGCTGTGCTGAACAACAATCTTAGAGAGTTAAGTTAAAGAGAGATAACTACATGGCTACCAGAAGTCGCATCGCATATGGAATGAGAATGATATGGCCCAGTGATCGTAATAAAGGGTTTGGTTTAAAATTCTTAGCACCTCAAGAAGATTGGAGCGTACAACGCAGAAACGTCGTAATAATGTCAATAAAGATGAAGACAATAATTCGAACAATATAAATAGTGTAAATAGACACCGTTAGTTCTGGTGTATCTTTCTGGTTATTTATTAGACACATAATGAGGAATAAGTATTTTACATTCACAGGTCATATTTGGATTTGAGGAGTAAAGGATAGCAGAGACCCACGTAACCGACTATTTTGTGTGTAAATTGATGTCGGAACTTAGGGAAAGGTTGGTTGGTTGGTTGGTTGGTTGGTTGGTTGGTTTTTAGGGCATATCAACCTCGGCGGGTCATTTATTGCAAGCTAAATTTTATTTATTTATTGCTGGTAATACCTTTTTCTTTTCAACAATTTATTGTTGTTTTTATATAAGTTTTGTATCTAGTAATACTTTTACTTTTCGAGTATCAAGATTCATTGGGATTCGTTTTTAAGGGCAGGGTCCCCAAGTCCTACCCTTGTTATCTAACCCATAACTAGAGGGAAGGGAAGGATTAATACCTTTCCCAAGGGTACCAGTGCTTAAGTGAATGCAGAGTATTCAACTGGAATTCGAACTCGGCTCACCGATTTCTCTTTCCGAGCCGATATCCACTGCACCACAACGCACATCCGTCACTTACAGCACCTGGTATTCCCAAGCGGTCACCCATTTAAGAACTGAACAGGCTCAATGTTGCTTAACTTCGGTGATTGAGCGAGAACCGGTGTATTCAACGTGATAGGCCGTAAGTCCTTAGGGAAAGGACAAGCTTCGCTAATAGCTAAAAGGATAGAAGGTTGTGGAGATTCATGATCCCCCTCACACCTTAAGTGTTACACAAATGTAGAAGATGAATTATGATGCCGGGGGTTGGGAATGTTAACAAAGGGAAAAACATTGTTCAGGTATACAAGAGGGATAGTAAAATAAAACTGTGTTAAACATTAATTTTCAACTAAGACTTAAGGTCTAATCAAGGTAGTGGTTAATAACAGAAGTTGTTGCGGAAGGAGCAAGAAGTAAAACGTGTATTTTATGTGAAAACGTGGGAAAAATAACAGTAAAAACATTAGATTTGAGGGGTTTAAGATTGCACCGATCGGAGAAACCTTTTCTAGGGTAAAAGAAGAATAAGAAGACTCACAAGTCCAAACTCAAATTTTCGAGTTCCCATCTATAACCAAGCAGTAAGTTTTACTGCCCGATAACTGTTTGTCAATTCTCTGAATGACCAGACCAAACATTGTTATAAGAAATGTACCTCTCGTGTTACATGATATGTTTATGCGAGACCAGTATGAATTCACGGATTTCTTTCTTCTAGACTGGATGCCAAGTATAGAGGAGTGTACCGTTTAAGCCACGACTGGAGAGATGTTGTGGAAAGCATTGATCTCCAATGTTCCGAAGAGATACGGCCCAAAAGAAGAAGATAGCAATGTAAGAACATGAAATAGGATGTTAAAAATAAGCGTGATTTTTCACGTTCTGAAGGGACACGGAGAAGTGAAGGATTAGCCAGTGCATGGAAAAAACTGAAGTATGGTTGTATATTGGGTTGCTTATCTATTCTTTTTCTAGTTGTAGTGTGAAGGGTAATTGTATACTGTTGCAGGTTAACGGAATTTGGCCTTGTCGTAGATAGCCCACTATAAGTCATAAAATGATTATAAAATCAAGAAAAGCAAATTGAGTTGAGAGATAACATTTTATATATGACACATATCAATTAATGTTTTTACAATTGAAGTAATACATGAAATATTGGTCCAACGGAGGTTAAAATGTTCATGGCAAATAATAAGCTGAAAGAGATATAAAGCTTAGGAATGTGGGGAGCTTGTAAATGAAGAATGTCTTTGATGTAGTCGCTCTTTAGGTGAGTAAGTACTTTTGAGATGAGGGAGAAGGAAAGAGCGTAGTAACCGCTTGACTTAGGTCAAGGGGATATTAATTACACTCTTCTGCACAAGTTCTGCTTGCTGGGGTCTGTCTGTAGCACTTTTTATATCTGGTTTTTAGATCAAAGCAGCTCGTTTGGGATTTCACACTTGTATTTAATTCTGGGATTCCCATTGGCTGATAAATAAAATTCGCGTAAGCTCGTGAAACGGAAATGTAATATTTGATGAATTTTTATTTTTCAACCGGAACATCTGCACGAACCCGGATGCGCAACGACGTCTTTTGGTCATTTGCTTTTGGCTTGTGAGGGTGTAAACATCCGGTCCATCGCTTTTGCTCGGTATCACCACAGTTGTAAGCAAGAGGTAAGCATCAAGATGCGATCTGTGAATTTTAGATTTCATACTTAAGTACAGAAATTTAAATTTTTTGAAAGTGTTTTTATAGATAAGGCACTGATATCTTAACAGGCATTGGAATTATGAAGATACCTTGCAAATGCTAAATAAAGTATTAAAACTCATGGCCTAGTAGATCAAAGCGTTGGTTGAATCCGGTGACTTGATACAAAGAGTTACGAGTTCAATGTCTGGCTACGGCAGAGGTCAACAAAACCTGTCTGGGGATATGTGTGATACATGCATCTGGAACGGTCTGCCTCGGTGGACGAAGTAGGAGGTTCGATTAGAGGTTCCAATCATCTGAAGAGTTCCGGAGCATACAACGGCCGAAACGTCTTGAATATGGCAAAGAAGATGAGAACACCAGGCAAACAATATAAATAGGGCAAATAATTACAATATTTAATTTCACAAATATAGACAAATATTTTGACAGATGAGGACCTAAGATCCAAAGGAAGACTGACATAGTGAATGGTAGCTAGCTAATGCTAGACAAAGTATTAACAAACAGTAAAATTTCAATAAAAAAGAAAAGAATACCAAATTGCGATGTCCTATCATCTTTCCTATATAACAACAAACTTAGATAATTGTCTCGTATACGTAGAAGAGGAGTGAAAAAATCAGTGATGTGGTTCTACAAAAAATATAGAGAATAATATGGACAGCACATGTGAGAAATGAGGCATTTTTAAAGAAAATGCTAAAAAAAAAGAATATTTCGAATTCGGCAGTTGATATTTCTGGGGCACATATTTAGGGCACAAAGCATGCAGTGTTTAACATTCACCGAACATATTGTAGGCAAATGAGACAAAGAGGAATTAGTGAGTAACCAACATAAAGAGTTTTTATAAACGGATGACAGATAAACGAGTGTGAAGGATAATAAACTAAAACTGTTAGTAAAAGATAGGAAATATTTTAAATAGTAATTTTTAACTAAGACTCAATGTTCACTCAGTTTGGTGGTTATTGGTGGAAGTTGTTGCGGAAAGAACAAGAAGTTAAACGTGGATTTCATGAGAAAACATGGGAAGGATAATAGTAATATCTTAGATTTGAAGATAGCAGCGATCAGAACAGCTTCTTCTAGGGTCAGTTAGTCAGTTAAATACCATACGTGAAACACGCTTCGGCGATCATATCTCGAAAGAGACATAACTGACTGGGCAGAAGATTATCCCGCAGTAGGTTGCCATTGCTTTCTGCGGTAGATTGGTTTCCAGCCAAGGCTATAGAACCCAATATGTCCTGTTATTTGACTCATAGCTAGAGCGGGAAGTGATGTATTATATATTTAAATAGTTATAAGCGGGGGATCGGTTTATTACTTCATAACAATATAAAACAGATCCCCCACTTTATGCCCAGTAGAAGCCTTACTCATGTTTCCAACTATTATATTCAGTCAGTCAGTTAAGTGTCATACGTGATACATGCTTGGGCGATCATATCTCGAAAGAGACATGACTGACTGGGCAGAAGATTATCCCACAATAGGTTGCAATTGCTTTCTGCGGTAGATTGGTTGCCAGCCAAGGCTATAGAACCCAATTTGTCCTGCTATTTAACCCATAACTGGAAGGAAGAGATGGATTAATACCTTTCCCATGGGTGAATGCAATGAATTCAACTGGAATTTGAACTTGGCTCCCCGATTTCTCGTTCTGTGCCGATATCCACTGCATCACAAAAAAAAGAAGAATAAATAGACTCACAAGTCTAAAGCCAAATTCTCGATTTCATTTCTATAACAGAGCAGTAAGTTTGAGTACCCGATAACTGTTCGTCAATTCTCTGAATGATCAGACCAAACAAAGAATTTATCTCTTGCGTACTTTTCGCGGATGTGCGGTGTGGTGCAGTGGATATCGGCTAGGAACGAGAAATGGGAGAGCCGAGTTCAAATTCAAGTTGAATTCCTTGCATTCACTTACACGCAAATACCCTTGAAAAAGGTATTCCTCCGTCTCTTCCCTCCAGTTATGGATTAAATAACAGAACAGTTTGGGTTCTATAGCCTGTTTAGAAACCAATCTACCACAGAATGTAATGATAACCTACTACGTGATAGTCTTCTGCCCAGTCATTCATGTCTCTTTCGAGACATGATCGCCTAAGCGTGTATTGAGTATGACACATAACTGACTCTCGCGTTTTAAGATATGTTCATGCCAGACCAGTAAGAATTCACAGATTTCTTTCTCCTAGACTGGATGCCAAGTATAGGGGAGTTTGCTGTTTAACTCATGACTGGATATAGAGAACGAGATGAATTTGTGGTTTTCACAGGGACGCTAACTGAAATGAACACAACGGAATCGAGTGGAAGGTGAAGTATTGCCGATTCCACCATTGCTCTTGGTAAACTTTACACCAGAAGGAGTGTTTTGATAGAAATAAGTAATTATATTCCTTGGATGTGTCGCTCTCAAAAATTTAGAAATGCATTAAAGCTTTTGTTCAGACTTTGTGTCAATTTGTCTATCGGCCACACCTTACCGTAACTTCTGTCATAAAAGCGCTTTACGGCGCAGTGTTTATCGTCAAACACGAACGGTGTTCTTGTTAACAGCCTCTTTCAGCGTACATGACAAGATAAGAGATGAGAAAATGGATAAAATAAATGAATTGGTTTTAATCGGCTGAGCCCCGGAAAGCAAATCATATCAAACTGGCAACTGTAAGTCGCGTTGTCAGAAACATAATAAAGCCCAGCAGATAAGAGGAATATGAACGGTTCGTTAAGGTGTGGCAAACATTTTCTATAGGTACACCCTAGTGCAAATCTATTGAAAAACTTGCTTTAGTTTCTTTTTTTTTTTTTTTTCAACATACGGTCAGTTTTAGACCCACTGGAGTTACAGGGTGTAATCAATTAATTTTTTTCCTCGTATTTGTTTAATTGTTTTATCTCAAGTAAGGTGGTACCGCCACTAATGCGCAGTGGGCTACATAAGAGAGCAAAGGTTCAGGCAGGAGGAGAGTGAAGAGAAAGACAAAACTGTTACAGGTGGTGTCAGAGAAAGAGCAAGAGAGGGATGGGAATATAGGTGTGAATACAGTTGCGAATGTAGAGAGAAGGGAAAAGAACAAGATACACGGGGTGATGTAGAAAGGACTGGAGTCAGGTCTATATGAGATGGGAATTGACACTGCATTTAAATCCTGGAGGTTGTAGCTGTCAGGAAAGCAAGTATACGGAAGGGAGTTCCACGGACGAAAAGTGCAAGAAAAGAAGCTGATAGAGCAGAATTGTCATCTGCATTTGGTTGATTTAACTGTAAAAGGGTAGGACCTTGTGGCCAGTCTGGTTGCACGAGTAAATTCTCGTGGAGGGGGCACCATTGATTTAAGTTCGTCGGAGGAGAAGCTATGAAAATATTTGTAGAAGCGTCAGAGGGAAGCCACATCCCCCTGGTGAGAAAGTGGCTGGAGTAGAACTGCCAGATCGGGTCCAGTCACATTACAGTACTCCTTTAGACCCTGTCGAGAATACTGAGATGAAAAGCAGTATTCTATGCACCGTCGGATCGTTGATTTGTATATGTTCAAGATGGATTCAGGCGGAAAAAATTTCCTGGAAGACACAATGACCCAACCTTCCTAGCAGTGGATTTAGTTATTGACTCAATTTAACGATTCCACTTGAGGAAGCAGTATATTGCATTCAGAGAGACTCACTTGGTCCATGCTTATGAGGTGCAAGAGAAATTGCCTGTGATGGTTGGCAGGTCATTTGCAATGGTGTGCAGTAATATGAATATATTTTCGGGGTGTATGATGAAATTTGTTTTACCTTAAAAATATTGCGTCATCTGTGATTGCATCAGATTTTTGTTATGTTCATACCCTATTGTTTTGACTGGTGATTACCTACTTCCATTGTCTCCGATGAACGTTGCTCTAAAGAAACGTACGAAAATTTTATCACGGCACGAAAACACAGTGGTAAGTCTTACAGAAAAATCGCGGTTGTTGCTGTTGAATGCCTTTCAATTGTCAGCCGGGTCATCAAGTCAAAGAAATAAAACTGGATCCATCAGTCCAAAACATCAAAGAAAATACAATCGGAAGAAAATAACAACGTCAAGAGACGACGTATACGTGATCAGAGAAAGTATCAAAGATCCTCGGAAGAGGTTGTTCGTTGTGTTTCAATTAATTTGCACTAAGAGTAAATCTGCTTAAAAAATATATAAAAGCAAATGCATGAAGGATTAAATGTTATGTAATATGAATCCTGGATGTGAGTTTTGGCGCGAAATTAAAAATCGATGAACCGAGTTCGAATTCCAGTCGGGTTCGTTGAATTCAGTTACTCGTAAATACTATAAGAAAAGTTTTAAATATTTTTCTTTTCCCTCTTCCCCACAACACAGAGCTATGGAGTGAATAGCAGCATAGACGGGGTCCTATAGGCTTGCTTGGTAGCTAATCTACCGCAGAAAGAAAAGGCGATCTACTACGTGAACATCCATTGCCTAGTCAGTCATAAAAGCGTGTATAACGTATGTCACTCAGTTAACTAAATGCCGTTGAGAATTTCCTTAAAGATGAACAAGAGACCTTTGACAAGAATGCTATGGCACTACAGAAGGATGATGGGAATACTATGGGCGAAAAAGGTGATCAATAAGTATGTTTTAAGAAAACATACGGCATATCGCGTTGAGTACACCGGTTCTCTTCCGATCACCGAAGTTAAGCAACGTGAGCCTGGTCAGTACTTTGATGGGTGACCGCTTGGGTAAGTCCAGGCGCTGTAAGCGTTCAGTGATGGATGTGTGTTGTGGTGCAGTGGATGTCGGGTTGGAAAGAGAAATCAGTGAGCCGTGTTCGAATTCCAGTTGAGTCCCCTACATTCACTTAAGCATTGGTTCCCTTGGGAAAGGTACAAATCCGTCACTTCCCTCCAATTATGGGTTAAATAACGGGATAGGTCCTGGAGGCAACCCATCCAGTGTTCGTGTCACAATAAAAACACCCTTGGTAGCCCTGGCGAAGCATGAAGTATTCAGCTATTTGACAAGATTATGAATTTCGCTATAAACTGCGTCAGGTTTCCAAATGCACAGGGAATACTGGAGGGGTGTAGTGAGTTCTATCTCGGCCAAGGCCGTAGGAGGACGACGAAGAAAAACTGAAGCAAAATGTTACTTGGAAAATTAGAAAACATATCAAGATTTAATATCAGCGTTTACACTCTTAAGATAAGAAGGTCTGCAGATGATACTGTGTTGATAGCAAATGCGAAAAGGAAACAGGAAGAACTCCTAGACAACGTAGAAAGAAAAGGCTACAATAAAGGACTAAGAAGACAATCTGTGGAGATTTACGAATTGAATACCTCAAAATTAAACAAGTACATAAATATTCAGTCAGTTAAGTGACATACATGATACACGCTTTTGGGTGATCATGTCTTGAAAGAGACATGACTGACTTTTATTATGAATTTTATTTTCATTCGCTCCAGCCTTACCTTTTTAGTTTTTATATTGTTTTTTAATCCTTTAAAAACATATTTGCGTTTGAATAATATTTGCGTTTTAATTCTACCATTATATATACTACTTAACGTTAACATCGGGAAATTGCCATTGCTTAATGCGGTAGATTGATTGCTAACCAAGGAAATATAACCCGATCTGTCCTATTATTTACCCCATATCTGGAGAGAAGAGATGGATTAATACCTTTCCCAATGGTATTTATGCGCAAGTGAATGCAAAGAATTCAACTGGCTCTATGCTAATTATCATAATGACAAAACGGAAATGTGACACTGAAATCTAAAGACCAGTTCAAATAGCGAAGAAAGTCATTCAAAACTTTAAGAAAATTTCGTTAGAAACCAAAACAAAAAAAAAAGTGCTGTATTAATTAATAATGTCAAGGGTCACGTAGGGCAATGAATGCTGCACAAATTTCTCACGAAGGCTTTAACTAAGCTATGATCAACGAGAAAATTCTGAATACACCAGTGATTTTGTTCAACAGAAGGAGGCTGAGAATATCATGGAGGTAACATCAAGAAAGTCTTAATGAAAATGTAAACAAAAAAGATACAAGAAGAACTACTTTCTCATGTGCTGTGTTCCTTCAGGACGTAGGCGATCATGAACCTCCACTTGCCCCTGTTTTTTGTGGCTCTAAATATTTTTCCTTTTAGTATCTCTCTCCAATCTCGTTCCGCCAAGCCCATCAAATACGTCTCGCTCTGCATTCCCACGTTCACTCTAACAGTCCTATGAGTATTAAATTCTTCAATCCCTCCTTTTTCATCATATGTCACAATGACATAAACGGTCTCATCCTGATGTTAAGTATAAGTTTTCTTATCGTTTAATTTGAAATATTTAATAGCCAATCTAGTAATGCGATTAAATTCATTTTCTCATGGTATGAGGAGAGCTTATTAGAACAATTGTCATGAAATTATTGATACACAAAAAAAAGCCAGAACGAAGGAACGTTAGGGGAATGAGAAATTGTGTTAAATCGAGAAGCCAAATTAGTAAACGATAATGTTAGAGACACTTTGACATTTGTTGAAAATCTCGAGATATATTGCCACAGCACCAGACCCGATATGTCAACAATATTCAATGCACAAAAAAAAATATCTGATACTACATAAATGAACCAACCTTCTAAGCAGAAGTCCTATCAGTTGATTCAATATAATCACTTCATCACAAGTCACTAGAACAGATGAGATCAAGATGGTGCAAGAAGTTTAATTTGGGGTGCTCTTCTAGATGTTAACATCAGCCATGATGATAGGCGGGTGAAAATGGATCTCTAAGTAGATTAATGCTTAATAGTGTAATTTTGTTTTCGTTAAAATTTACAAGTTACTTCCTATCCCAGAGAAGGTATACATAACTTGAACTGAGACGTTATCAATTTAACTCCAGTTTAGTTACGAAACAATAAACTTGAACGTGTAGATAAATGAAGGCCAGAAATTTAGGAAAAATTCTACTAAAGACGCTTACGTTTTATTTAAAGATCACAAACCTAAGTTTAATAATAAATTACAAACTAGATTAATTAATAATTCTCCAGCAGTTTCTTTTCTCGCACTTCTCACCTGTGGAACTCCCTTCCGTATGCATGCTTTCCTGACGGTTACAACTTCGTGGAATTCAAATGCAATGCCAATTCCCATCTCTTATTCTCTTGACTCCAGTCTTTTTCTCGTCCCTTTCTACATCATCCCGTGTATCTTGTTCTTTTACTTTCTCTCTACCTTCGTAACATTCATCACACCTGTATTTCCATTCTTCTCCTTGCTCCTTCTCTGACACCCCCTGTAACTGTTTCGTCTTTCTCTTCGCTCTCCTCTTGTGTCAATTTTTACTCTCTAATGTAGCCCCCTGCTCATCAGTGGTGTTACTACCTTGCTTGGGATGAAACGATTAAAAAGTTGTGATTTAAAGTTAATCTCTAGGAAAAATATCAAAAGAATAACTGAGGAACTTCAGTTGATTCTCTGCGCCAATCCCTGGAAGAATTCCAATACAAAGAAAGAACTTAACCTCTTTTCTTTAATTTCATATTGTAGATATTTTTTCTTCAATCTCAAAAAAACTTCCTAGATTGTTGTATTAACTTCGCCAAAAACTACGTAAATAGGAAAATTAAGTTTATTCTAGCAGCTGGAAAGTCGATTTTAACTTTTGACCACTCCACTTGGACCAAAAGTCCATACGACAAATTCGATGTCCCTATGGGGGTATATGATTCAGGCCAAGTTGCTGATCAAGCAGTTAATTATGTCTTAAATACCTTAAGTAGAATTGAAATCCTCAAACAAACTGACTTATACCGTGATGACGGTCTTATGATCCACCCTAATAGCAATGGGCCTACGAAAGCGGATTTAAGCACAAATTTGTATATGTAAAAACCGTTGTTCAATTGAGACACCTAAAACAAGAAGTAGATGTGAAAAAAGGGAACGTATATCGTTTAATTCTACCATTATATACACTACTTAACGTTAACATCGGGAAATGTTTTCTGAAATTGGTAAGTAAACATTTTTATACCAATAATCCCTATGCAGAATCTTTAAACAGAAATGCTATTAAAATTAGTTATTCTTGCACACATAATATAGATAATATTAATTCTCAGAATAGACAGATCTGAAATAATTTTTGTCGCGCGGAAAGTAAATGTAAGTCTTCCTAAGTGATACTTCAATCATGCTGTCTTCGAAGTTTCGGGAAAGTATTTTTCTGCGAAAAAAAAAACACTGAAGATTGAAGATATAACAATAATCACAAAACTTCGAAGTTGGCATAACTGAAGTAACACTGCTCATCTAGCTGACAAATTTCTCCACGTCCATTATATATATATATATATATATATATATATATATATATATATATATATATATATTATAAATTATATTTTAGAACATGTACATAACTTCTCTATATATAATCGCTACGAAGGCGCGTCCGTTTCTGCATCGGAGTACCGATGCTTCTTCAGGCGATGTGGTACTGGGAATCCTTTTCATTTTCATTTATTTCGTTTTGTTAGGGGTATTGGCTGGGTTTTTTTTTATATTGTGATATTTCGTTGACAGTTGGAATTTTTTGTGGAGAGTGTTAGTGTGTGTTGGTGGGTGTTAGCAAGATAATGATGTCAGTCTGTGACCGTTGGAATTTATTAGTTGGTGCGGATATTTTTTTTTTGTTGTTTATTTTTATTTTTGCAGAGTCTTTACAATCAGTGTAAGTTTGCATGTTTACTCTTAATATTGGGTTTAGGGAATGTGTTATTTGTCTTACATTTTTAAATTTTGATTTTTTATATCATTGTTTGGGAATCGCTTTCTCTATTCAATTTTTAATTTTGAATCTTTGATTTTTAATTAGATCATTTTTGGAAATCATTTTCACTATTAGATTTGTAAGTTTTAATTTTCTATTCTCATATAAATTTCTATTCTCATATCTAGTCTATATATGATTCGATTTATTATCGTTATGGTTATGGTTATTAACCTTACTGTAATTTTATTTATGGTTATAAATCTTACTCTATTATGGTTATGGTTATTAACCTCTCTCTCATTACGGTTATGGTTATTGGCCTTACTCTAATTATGATTATTGACCTTCCTAATTATGGTCTTTAACCTTACTTTATTAGTTAAAACTAATAATGGTTCTACACCTTATTTTAATTCTTAACTTCTATTTTCATATCTATTCAATATATAATTCATCTTATTTTGGTTATGGTTATGATTATTAACCTTAATTGATCCTATTCTAATATTGATTATTAACCTTACTCTAATTATGGTTATTAACTTTACTAATTTTAGCTATTAACCTTACTTTCTAATTAATCTTAATTAATACCGATTATGGTTACCAACCTTACTCTTTTAGTCAATACTAATTATGGTTATACCCCTTATTTGTAGTTAATATTAAACCTTGTAAATTTTTGTTTATATATACACATATGTATATATACACCTATATGTATGGGTCATATTCTTGGCTCTTGTAGTGTTTTTTAGCATGATTGTAATGTTAGCTCTCTGATGTGCTTGCGGTTTACTGTGATTTCATACCTCTGGTTTAAAAGCTTGTAGGTGTTCATATATTTAAGTATCTCAAATTTTTCTTGAAGACAGAGGAAACATGGTTCCTTTATAGATTTAGGTGTTCTTGCTCGTTTAAGGATTTTCCATTTAACTATAGGTGTTTTATTTTCGTTTTTTAACTTCCAAAAATATTTGGAGAGAGATACCATGTTTTGTTTTTCTTTGTTATTGAAGGATGACAGGTGATTATAAAATCGCTTTTTAAATACGTTCATGGTATTTCCGATATACATTTTTTCATCCTTAGGATTCTCCATGGATGAGATCGAACATATATATATCAGGGATTTTATTTGACATTTGTTGTTCATGGGGCATTGGTTAGGGTTTCTACAGTTACAGGGGTTGTAATTATGGGTCGGATTGGTATTAGTGTTGGAGTTATTTTTGTTGTGTGTTTTTAATATTTTGTTGTTATGTACTTTAATTATTTTTTCTAGATTATTGGAGCAGCTATAGCTTAGTTTAATTGTATTTTTATTGAATATTTTATTTAGAGGGTTATTTTGGGGGATGTGCTTATCTATTAGTTCAACTAATAGATAAACATTTCCCCAAAAGTAATTTGTTTTGGACGTGGAAAGAATTCTTCGTTCTGTATTCACTCAGATATATATATATATACACGTGAAAAGATCACAAGATCGCCAAGACCTACCGCGGTTTCGCACAACGGCTCGTCTTGGCGATCTTGTGATCTTTTCACGTGTGTTTTTGCTCTAAGTTACTTCCTCTTTGTTAATTCGATTTGGTTAGTTTGTATCGAGCACTTTTCTTTCTTTGTGGTTGGTTCCGTTTGAGGTTTTTTTTTCTTTGCTGCGAGGTACTGTATGTATTGTCGGTACCCCGCGGTTTTCTTTTTTTTTCCCCTCTTGTCCAACGCTTTATAGCGACGGACAGTAACGGAGTTAGATTCTGCCGGTTATTTGTGGTCCTCAAAGTTTACTTTTGTAAAATTTTAGGATTTAGATACGTACAGAGTCGGTCTTATTATATATATATATATATATATATATATATATATATATATATATATATATATATATATATATAAGTAAAAGTCTATCACTTAGCTGATTGCTGCTAACTTCAGCATCTTGATTCCAAAGTTTCGACGGATCACTTGTCAGTCCTCTCTTCAGTAGTTATCCGTAAGTTACTATTGTTCTTTCGTATTGTTTGTGTAAGTTCGTGGGTGTTCTCTTGCTTGCGGGGATGCGCGTACTTGTAGGGTATCGTGATGATTTGTCCATTCTTTAATTTCCTTTTTTAAATTTACGCTCATTCTGTAGCATTGTCTCTTTGTTTTCTCTTACCCTCTTTTCTTTTCTTTTCTGCCATTTGTGTCGAATTAATACAAACTCTGGGCACGTTTAATTTTTAAGCGTTTCAAAATACTTGACATTAATGCTAAAATAATTTTTGAGCGTTGCATAAATAATCAAATTAATGCTTAAGTCTTATCTATATTGTAATATAATCAGTTTACAATTTTCACGATACACAATTTTCCATATCTTCAATCGATCATTTTTTGGGTGACTAACGAATATTTGTTTTTCAAAGGTGAAAGGTTTTTGACTTTTATAAGTTATAGATTGCTTCTGGTTTGGTTCTTTAATTACAGGGCCACATATTTATTCTTACCGTGTCCGTGCTAAAAGGGCAGCAAGTTTTACGCTATTTCTTCTTGTATATATACGACTACTACAATGTCTTTTTATTTGCTCCAACCTTACCCTTTTAGTTTTTATATTGTTTTTTACTACTTTAAGAACCGATTTGCGTTTGAATAAAGACATAATAAAAAATCTAGTGGTTGTTTTATTAATTTTTATTCTTGTATAGTGTGACGATAATCTTAATTCGTTATTTCATCGTTTTTTGTCATGTATATTAATGTTTATATTTCTTTCATTTTTATAAATTTTGATTATTATCTAGTGTGAAGCTGAAACAGTGTCTACACAACACAGTCATTTTTTAATAAAGTTTAGTAAATTTTTATTGTTCATACTTCTGATAATATATACTTTTTCATGTAAGCACAAAGTTCATTGACCATTTAAAGACCTATATTATCGTGTCTTTTGAATATTTTCTATTTTATCGTGGGGGTTATTAGTTTCTTTTAAGTGCCAGAAATACCTAGCTAAAGAGGTCTGGATTCTGCAATGGTTATTTTTAAAGGAATAAAGATAGTGGATCCACCTAAAATTAAATTTATTTTTGTGATATCTATGTATAATTATTAATAAATAAATTAAACCTAGTGAGCCAGTAAACCTACCAAGGTTTCACTTGAACAGATCTTCAGGGAACGTTGGCTGAAGAAGAAATTGACAACGACAAGTTAAAGGGAACTCAATATATATATATATATATATATATATATATATATATATATATATATATATATAATTCATTGCTCGATGACATAACAATTACAAAAAATAAAATAATGTCCCATTGTTAAGAAGCAAAGTTGCAGCAAGAGTTGTCATAACTGGTAGTGAAAAGAAAAGAAAATAAACTCAGCCGAGGCTGCTTCACTATTATTCCTCTAAAAAACTGAGTCGACTCTGTTTCGTTATTGTCTATCTCTCTCCATGATCGTGACAGGCTATATATATATATATATATATATATATATATATATATATATATATATATATATATATATGCAAAAATAAACAGTGAGGATTTTTTGAATTTATGTATATATATTTGTAATTAAAAGACTGGGGATATGTGCATATAGATGTATGCACGTATATAGATATACGCAAGTGAACATATATACATATAACCTCGCGTATTCAAGTACTCATATACTTATATCAGTGGTTTGTTGTTAGTGTTTTTGTTTATATTTTAATTTTTTATTTAGTTTCTCTTACTAGGAATTATTATTTTAACTTTATTTTAAATAAACTACTACTAGTGGTTATATTGTAATTTATACTAGGATGTATGATTTATGACTTATATTTCACTGCCAATATACCCTAGAATCGGTATATTTCTATTTAATGAAGGTCGTTGTAAATGGGCATGCCTCTTCATCCTACAGCACAAATGCTGGTGTCCCTCAGGGCTCATTATGGGCCCAACGTTTTTCCTTATTTTCATCAATGGCCTCCCAGATGAGATCAAATGCCAAGTAGGCATCTACGCAGATGACAACACAATTTATTCCCGCATCAGTAAGAAACCCGTCGTGGCGGACAAACATAATCTCGCAGCTGACCTTGAACGGGATCTACACTCTGTGGTAAATTGGAGCAAGAAGTGGCTTGTCAATTTCAATGCGTCTAAGACCAACCTGTTGTCTGTCAATCATCACAGGCAACCTCTCCTGCCTCCCATAAGCATGGACCAAGCGAGTCTCTCTGAGAGCAATTCATTGCGCCTCCTCGGCCTTATCCTCTCTTCTGATCTCAAATGGAACCACTACATCGAGTCCTTAGCTAAATCCACTGCTCAGAAGGTTGGGTCACTGTGTCGGGCCGGGATGTTTTTCCCGCCTGAATCCATCCTGCATATATACAAATCAACCACTCGTCCGTGCATGGAATACTGCTGCCATATATGGTCAGGCGCCCCTGCCATTCATCCGTGTTCTCGACAGGCTCCATAGGAGAATCACTAATGTGATAGGCACCGACTTGGCGGCTCGACTACAGTCACTTCCCCACCGATGAAATGTGGCCTCCCTTTGTCTGTTCTATAAATATTTTCATGGCTTCTGCTCGAACGAACTTAAGTCACTGGTGCCTCCTCAACAGGTGTTTACTCGTGCAACCAGATTGGCAACTGGGTCCCACCCATTCACAGTTAGAATAACCAAATGCAGACGACAATTTTACTCCTGGAGCTTCTTGTCTCGCACTTCCCGCCTGTGGAACTCGCTCCGATATTCTTGCTTTCCTGACGGCTACAACCTTCAGGAATTTAAATGCAATGTCAATATTAACCACTTGACTCTAGCTCTTTCACCACCCCGTATATCCTTTCCTTTCTCTCCACCTTTGAAACTGTCATCACACCTGTATTCCCATCCTTCTATTGCTCTTTTCTAACTGCTTCGTCTTCCTCTTCACTCTCTTCTAATTAACCTTTTACACTTATGTAGCCCCCTGCACATCAGTGGCATTACCGCCTTGCTCGGGGTGATACGATTAAAAAAATCCCATATCGCATTTCTAAGAATGAATATTAAGGTATAGACGTTGGTTTGATATATGAAATTTATTTTAAGTTATTATGAATATTAAGGTATAGACGTTGGTTTGATATATGAAATTTATTTTAAGTTATTATGAATATTAAGGTATAGACGTTGGTTTGATATATGAAATTTATTTTAAGTTATTATAATTTAAATTCTTTTCTATATCGTTCTAATTTTTATCTATTTCTTTTTATTTCCCCCCTCTCTCCTTTTATGTTTATCTTTCTAACGTTTCATTTTTTAATGATTTAATTATTTTAACGAAATTTTTTAAAATTAATAGGATATTTTGGGATTCTAGTTCGAGTAGTTATTTTTTCAAAATGTATTGAAATTATGTCGCACAATTTAGTTTTGTACCGTAGATATATCCCATAATATTTAAAATTAAATTTTCCACGTCAGGTTAATATTAGTTTACAGCTATTGCTTATTATATTTGTATTATTTTATTTTTATTTTTATTTTTTTTATTTGTTTATAATGTTTATATTTAAAGGTATTTTTGTAATTTCTTTTGTCTTCTTATGTGAAAAAATGAATATTATTATTATTAGTAGTAGTAGTAATAGTATTTTTATTATTTTATTATAATTATTATTACGTCTGTGAGAAATTTTGTTTGATACATACATGTATATATAAATGCATATGTATGTAAATACACACATATATATATATATGTGTATGTGCATATATGTATGCATACATATGTTTGTTATCTCTTTATTGCTTTATTATTATTATTATTATTATTATTATTTAGATTATTATTATCTATTATTAGTATCGCTAGTATTTTAGATAATCTTTAAAATTGTATTTTAATAAATTATATTTTCTTATTGGGAGTTATTATTTTAATTATAGTGAGAATAAATTACTACTAGTGGTTATAATGTAATTTATGTTGGGACATATGATTTATTTTTCACTATAAATATTCCCTATAGTCGGTATATTGTAATCTAAGGGCAAAAATCCCTTGTAACGTTTCAAAGAATGAATTATATAAGTCGGTTTCGATCTAGCTTGTTTTTTTTGTTTTTTTAATTATTTTATCATCCGTTCTATCGTGATTTCTCTTTTTTCTTTCCTTCTTTTTGTGTATTTCTCCCTTTTGTTAAGTTTAACAAATTTTTCCTGTTTCTATATTTATATTTTTAATTTTAGTATTTTCAATTATTTTAACAATATTTTTAAATTAGCATTAATTTTTAAATTAATAGTAATAATAGTTATTTTTTTCAAATTGTATTAAAATTATGAAGTAAATATTTTTTTGTACCGTAAATATATCCTGGTATATTAGAAATTAAATTTCATAGTTAAATTTTTCCAGGTTTTTCTTAGAAAACAGTTAGGTGGTTTGAAACGCTATTATGAGAAATGTTGTCAAAATTTATTTCTCCTGGTATGGTGTTTCCTGTTATTGTACGTCTTTGTAATTTTTTCCTCTTCGTGATTTCCATTCTGTTTTTTACAAATTATATTACTCTGTTAAATTAAATAAATGAATTTAACATTGAGTTCTCTTGAGTCCGTCTCTATTGGAATTTACCTGGATTATATACCTAGTGTACTATGTTATATATATATATATATATATATATATATATGAACATAGAATTTTTTTTATTTTATAATTGGCTCTGTAATTTAAATATTAATTACATTGAGCCCTCCAACTTGATCATTTTTTTCAATATTAATGTCATTAATATTAATTAGGATCAGTTCTTTGGGATTTACCTTTCTGCTTTTCCTTTTGGATTAAGGTATTTTATTTAAATATATATATATATATATATATATATATATATATATATATATATTGTCGAAATATACATCAGACACCTTTGAATTTTGAAAGTTTTCTCTAATTTATATTGGCTCTGTATTTTTAATACATTGAGCTCTCTGCCTGCATCACTTTTTAATGTTAAAATTTTTTAATATTGATTAGGATCAGGTTCTTGGAATTTATCTTCCTACTCTTCCACTTCGGATTAAAGAAAAACAACAATACATATATATATATATATATATATATATATATATATATATATATATATATGGGGCGTTCATTGACCGAGCACTCAGTGCTAATTTCGGTTAAATTATAAAATCTTTCTATTAGAACAATTTTTCATGAAATGTATATGTCTGCAAGTATGTATGTATGTGTGTGTGTGTGTGTGTGTGTGTGTGTAGTGGTTTTTTATTTATGTTCAAAATTGAAGGTTGTTCTGTGGTTGATTCAATATTTCAGAATATTACGAAGCAGGTGCAAACGTTAAAGAAGTGATAAATTGTTTTTTGATAATTTTTCAAAGAATGTTGTTTTGCTGCAATTTCCCAAAAATATGAAGGACCCTTTTAAATTTTGCGTAAATAATTATTTTATATCATAGTGCGAGGCTAACA